>JAYDZE010557279.1:0-12962 GCA_034509125.1 Monilaria moniliformis | reverse complement strand
TGTCTAAAGAAGCTACTTTCTCCAATTCGAGCATTGCAGATGTTGATGCCGATGTTCTCCATGATCTATCAGCAGCAACTGAATTAGGAAAAGCCTCTAAAGATGATAGTTGTAGCTTCTCCAACTCAAGCACTGATGATGTTGTGGCTGTTGGCACCGATGTGACAGATAAGATACATTGTGTCCGGAAATTGATGGCCTCTCTACTCTTTGCTGCAAATATGCCCATTATCAAAATAAATCAAAGCTCTATAAGCTTGATGCCACCAATAGCATAAACATCCCAGACCGTTGGGATGACTCTACAATTTTTGTGTTCTTCTATATGATAAAAACCACAGCTACCTACATGTCAAGATTCTAACCGATATCAATACCGTATTTAACATAGCTGGCTTGAAAGAGTTTATAAGCTCCTACATCTCATAAAAAGCCTTATTAGGTCCTATCATCTGATTACAAGAGCAAGTAAGATCTTATTTGAAATGGTTGCCAAATATCTTTAAAATCTTACAGGCTTTAAAACATCTAATGTATTTATCATATCCAATAACACAAAGCCTCCGAGGGCAGTGATTAGGCGAACTGTATCAATAAAATTACCCCATCCGCATCCCGCACATAATAGAGACTTACAATGTCCATCACCAATATAATTCAAATCTCATATATTGATTCTCCAGTAGGAACAACAACCTATTCTTCTCAACTCTCACAAGTGGAATTTTGTAAACACAACACAAAAGGCTACAACATAGATATCTAAAACAATTTGCTACCTATCCGAGGGAAACCAAAACCACATACCAACTCAATTGAACACATCCAAATTCTCCTCACAAACACACAGAGTAAAATGCAGCATAATCAATAACTTCACAACTTCAGAAAAAAATATCTAACTCTCAAAACAATAAACACAAGTACAGAGAGGGAATCACTAACATGAGTGGACAGAAGAATGGCTCTGGGACTTGAAGTTGACTGCAAAAGTGTCTGGCGAGCACTTGAATTGCGGCAACAGGCACGACATACTTTTCCTATACACACATTTATAAATATATATTTACACTTCCAAACATTCTCCGTCGCACAATTCCGGGATTTCACTCCAACGAAACTGCTGATGAGCCAAAGACGCAAAGCTATTTGCTTGAAGAAGGAGGCATGTAGTAGTCAGAGAACGAGGGGTATATAGATACCAAGACTCTAGAGAAGCTGATGCAGTACGTGGTGCAAGTCTCTGAGAGAGAGAGAGAGAGGGGCAGAAAGAGATAATAATAAGGATAAGAGGACTGGCTATTGCTTTGAGGAATGAGGATGAGAGGAAGACAACTACAGTCTACAGCCGTCTCTCTTTATCTACTTAATTCATATTTGGGCTATTAATTGGGCCATCGAGCCCAACCAGTTTTCGGCTTCTACTCGAGCGGCAAAAATTATTTATTAATAAAATATTTAAAAATAAAATTGAGGGAGGAAAACCCTGCTAGTGATCGCCCAGTGCCCTCTCTCCCATCAGTGTCAATTTCATTTTCATCCGAACCTCTCAGCATCCAAACCCTAGAAGAAAAGCAATGTCGACTGCGTCTGGATTGCTCCGGGGGTCTAGAGCTTTGCTCGCCGCTGCCAGGTCTTCCGCGGCGTCCGCTCCCAAGCCCATAGCCCCCCCGAGCAAAAAAGCCCCCGCCGCCGCCCCCAAAGCGCCAAAGCCAGCTAAGCAAAAGAAGCCAACCCAACCGTCTGGGATAATGAAGGCGAAACCCATATCGCTCGCCCTCCAGGATTTTGTGGGTGAGCCAGAAATTTCTAGGGTAGAGGCTGTGAAGAAAGTCTGGGCGTACATCAAGCTCAACAATCTTCAGGTATTGTAGCAGTTTGTCTATCTACATTTCTATTTCTATCTTACTTTCGTTTCTTCTGTGTGGGAAATGGATGTGAATGTGAAGCTATGATTAGGGTGTTTTTGGTTTTGCATTGTAGAACTTGAGCTTGCATGGCTCTGTAAAGTTTTATGTTGGTTTCTTTTCATATTTTTCTTTCCTGTTTCCTCCTTTTTGGGTTGTTGCTGTTGGTAAAATCCTGTTTTGGCTTTACTATTGTTAAGATTAAGAAGAAATATGCATATAGAAGTCCATGCAATGTACTTGTACTCTGTTTATGCACTTGTGTTTGTGTTGGTGCATAAGGAAGTCTTAATAGTGATAGTTGAACTACCTGATTAATGGGACTGTTAGTATTTGCTGTGGTTGGATATATTTTGAACATTTGCTTATTGTATGTGATTTTTGTTTGAAAATGTGATTCGAACTAGTTTCTTGTTAATCTAAGGTTATCAACTTCGTCTGTGTCATCAAACTTGAGACAAATTGTGTTCTGTTACATTGTTGTTCTCGTTCTGATACCGGGCTTTATCGTAAAAGTTTAAATTGGAATATGTTACTTGAGCCAATGCTTGACTCAGCATTCAGCAAGTTTTATATGTATGTTCTTGTCAGTTTAATTGTCATATGTGGTTTCTGGTGATTTAGTGTTCGAATACTATATCAGAGGATAGTTTTTTTAGTTATTAGGTTGATCTTGATAACCATCTGTCTGTCAGTCAATGAATTTTGTCACAATTGTTAGCACTGTCCCACCCAACACATTAAAATTGATAGTTGATGTTGTTGCTCGTAATATTTAAGAAAATGCTTGGAAATATTTTATTGATTAATAATCAATTCTCGTTTGAAGATGCCATCCTTGATGCAACAAGAACTATATAGTTTCTGTTTCTTGCGAATGCATATGTATTAGCTCATTATGACCTGAAGAAACTGAAGTTATGTTTCCTATTAGCTCATTTATTTTATTGAATCTGACAGTTCATATATAAAAGACGTTCAAAATTGTTTCTGTAACAGCTTCAAATATTTACTGTTTTGTAGAAGACAGCTCTCTCATTTAGTATTTGTTTAATCAATGCTAAGACATTATCAACTATGAGATGAGAGAAGCCTCGTTGGACTTTATCTTTTGATGTTTGACCTCAATCATTATGATTTTTTTTATTTCTGTGGATATGTAGCTCCAGTACTTAAATAAGATGATGCATTTGTCCATTTGGTGTTTGGGTCACCTGCTTCCCCTGCCGTGTGTTCTGCCGCCAATATGCCACCTTACAACAGCAACAATGAATATCGGACGCTACATTGAGCTTTTTAGTGCATCAACACTTTTAAAAAGAAACAATCCTAACTTGGTCTGTCATTTCAGCCTTGAGAAGATATGATTCTCCATGGAAGCTATTATTTCTTGAAATGATTGCTTCTTCATGTAGGCTGTGAAATGTATAATTTGAACTTGCTACTTAGTTGAAATTCTGACTGCAGGCATTTTACTGGTTGATATTGAATTGTTCCAAACCTATTTCTTCATGTCCACATATAGTATGTTGTTTAGTGACTTATACCACGCTTTGACATTTTTTTTGGCAGAACCCGGTAGATAGGAGGGAGATCTTTTGCGATGACAAGCTCAAGAAGCTCTTTGAAGGAAAGGAAAAAGTCGGGTTTCTTGAGATCGCCAAGCTGCTCTCTTCCCACTTTGTGAAGACAGCTTGAATGCTGCCGGGGTTCATTGTCCAAACCTCGTGAAGAAGTTGTTTGCAAATTCTTATTTAACATTCGTTTTTTTGTGGAGACTTCCAAGTTATGTTTCTAGCTTGACAATGTAAAAAGTAGGATGATTTAATCCAGATATGAAATATTCCTGCTTTCTCTCTCTCTCTCTCTCTCTCACACACACACACACACAGACGGACATATTGTTTATCTGAGTCATGAATATTGAATCTTGACTAGTTATCTTTCAGCTCCTCCTAAATAATCATAATTTGTCCACTCGTATATCTATTGAAATTGGAAGGCAGTCTGAATGAAAAGCTCAAAAACTATACTGTCTGCTTATAAAAAGACTAGCAACCTTTATAACTTGTTTTAAACGGAGAAAGAATGATGAATGATTAAATACCATAACTTAACTGAAATCTAGGGCAGTTATGCATGGATTCAAATATTGTATTATGTACAAAGTCTCAAGTTGAATGCTGCCCAAATGCACTATTAGTTGAGAAGGTGATGTATCCATTGCTGAACAACAGCAGGGGAGCCGTACCAAGGTCTTGTTTCATCCTCGGAACCAACAGGCGAATGGTAAACTCCATCTAGGCTGATATTGAGTGCACCTTTGAGGTGTGCAGACACCTCCGGTACTACTCCATCACCCCATACATCCGCTTGCCCACAAACCTAATGAACAGATCTTAACTTCAAAAAAGGGGAAAGGAAAAAAGAATAGATTCTCCACAAACTAAGGGAGACGAAGAAAAAGTAATGCTTCCTTTCCTATTTTTGGTAACTAAGAAGTAAGCAGCCCCGATGAACCAACCTAAAGCAATGATGTTTACCTGCTTATATCCTTGACCAACAAATCGAGCTTGCAAAGTGGCAGATGCTGGTGCTGATGTCTTAACGGCGCTCATTTCACCAACTGGTTGCTCCATTTCTACCATCAGTTCTGGATTTTCATCATTAGTCGATCCAAGTAGACGGACACCTTGTATGTATCTGCAATATGCACCAAAAATGTCAGCTTCTGCAGTTTCAGGAGACTGCATGGTAGAAACATGCATACACATTTGAATTGTGAGTCCTGTAACTCGAGTCATTTCTCTTTACGGTTCACATATTTTACCAACCATTAATCACCTCGAATAAAGTAGCCCTCTACTAGTTAACAAACTGCCTTTCATTTTATTTTATTTGAATAAACGACCTTATTAAGCGTGCAAGAGATCCTACATAACTCTACACTCCAAGTAGCTTGGGTTAACGTCAAGATCGCAGAGTAAAGAAGCCGATCCCTTAACCTGTTTATAGTAAACCAAAAACCATTTCCTTTATCCAAAAGTTCAGTAATAATCTGAATAGTTTCTGTGAATTCTCAAAAAAGTCCATCCTATAGGCACCAGAAATAACAACTCCTGTTGTGGTTTATTGGTATAGCAACTGACTGATAAATATAACTACTAGTATGCCAAAGCCTTACACTTCTAGTATTTTCAGAATCCTATTAACTTACAGAGTGTCTCTGTTGCAGATCTATCATAGCTGCCCTTGCTGTCTTCGACACTCTCCATCTATTCAAAACTTTTGCATGCTATGATGATTCAATAGCTCTTCAAGCCAACATCTCATTACTGAAATTATGTTCAGACTTTGGATTTTTCTATATGATTATTCACTTTTATTAGGAATAAACAATAGAGTACATGCTGGTACTTAAAATAAATATCTTTGTATCCTTTCAATGACCGTTCTCCTCAACCATGCATTAAAAAAAGGTTTAGGAAATGCAGAAAAGGAACCATCGAAGCATTATCACATTTCCAACTCATCTACATTAATGTTGGTCAGTGAAGCAGAAATCTATACAGATGTTTTGCTACATGGTTCTATTTTTCGAGAAAAACAGAAGAAGAAAGGAATACAAAACGAGAGAGAGAAGCAAAAAAAGAAAAAAAAGAAAAAAAAAAGAGCAAATGTGATTAGTCATATCAGAACCCTTATGTTATTAGAAGCCTAAAGAGAGAGGTAAGGATGCAGTTCATCTCTTGTATGTTTACTTACATCATAACAATAAAAATGATTAACAACTTTAATCATGAATGTATTTTCTGGCCATATATATATTTTTATGTATAATCTTCTAGGATGCTATTCGATCATTATTTCAGTTTACCTCCCTGCGATGCAGACATATCTTAGTTCCGGGGTGTATACAGCTTTAGCACAATGCCTGTCAACATAATCCAGGAGGCCCCTAGTTTGATCTATGACTCCTGAAACGCCCTTAGGTGGTGCGCTGACATCAACAAAGAGAAACATTTATCAAGACCCCTGAAACATTTAACAGATCAAAGCATTTTGTAACAATGACCAAGCACATAATAAAGAAAGAACCATATAAGTTATCTAAGAAAGAAGAGGAACAGCTGAAGATTACATACAGGTGTGGGGTTCCTAATGTCAACAATAGGGAAATATTCGATGTGCCATATTCTTGCAAATAAACACGGGCCAGCCATCCTCCTGCTGAGTGCCCAATCAAAGATAATGTAGAACCTACAAGGAAAATGAATCCATTATGATTTAATTAGTCAAGGAAGCCCATTGATCAACTCTAATGGCGAAACATGTTGTATGAGATGTAAAGCTACCTAGTTTAGACTTTAGAAGGTTCCATGCTTAACTTGGAATTAACAAACAGACTGAACCTAAAGACAAGTCATACTATATAAAAAGAAATATATGAGACAATCTTCATCATAGGGAACCAGGGGGAAACTTTTTCTTCATAGACATTACATTGGTAAAATGATGTGTCAAAAGTTGCAATGCAATAATTGCTAGTTTTCCGTGTGGATGTGAGACTCAATCAATTAGTCAATCTATTTATTGTATCTAAGAACTCTGCAGATGCTGCATTTTTCGCTTCAGATAAATGAATGATGACCGAAAATCCTCAAACTAATATACTCAAATTGTTACAAGAAGATAGCTGACAATATATGATAATATACACAAACTAGGGCAACAAACATTTGAACGCTAGTAGAGGCAACTAAATTTAAATTGAAATCAAACCATGATTCCCATAATATATCTTTTACCAAAGTACTCACGAGATAAAATTTTCAAGGCTCATAGAGGAAACCAAAGTCGAATCAAATATAGTTGAAACAATGTTCAATATTGTAAGCATGATAGTGAAAACCTTCAGCCAATTCCTTTGCTTCATTAACAGCTTCTTCAACCCTTTCAAGATACCTGCCATAAGATACATGACATAAGAATACTTTGACAAGATAAAAGGTAGCATGAAATTAAATGGCGTTGGTAAGACTATAACCAATCTAGGACAGGCCGAGGACGGAGGGTGCCGCGCCAATAATTTGAGTCAAGCAAGCCAGCAGCATTTCTCAGCCAATCAATTCTGGAAACCTTGGCAGTCACTGTTGGCACCCCATAATCTTTCAAGATTAGGGCTAATTTCTGGTAGTCATTAGTATTATTCCCCAAGCCCTGCAACAAACACAAACAGAATTTCGGAGATTGCATTTAAAAATTACTTGAAGAATTAATAATGCAGCAAGAGAGAGAGAGAGAGAGGACTAACAGGGAGAATGACAGCAGGACGGTAGGCGGTGGAAGTGGTGGTGGATGGGGATAATTTTGAGTCGCTTTGAGAGAGTGCTGAAGTGCAACGGTAGCGGCAGCGGCGCTTTGACGCTCCTAGTTGTGATGATGGTGGAGGAAGTGGCGGCGAAGCGAAAGCTACGGCCATCTTCTCCGCCGACCAACAACCAGTTGAGACGTTTGTGGTAGTTAATGTCCACTGTAGATGCTGCCGATTTTCCTGAATATCAGCAGTTTAATTTAAGCAGATAAATTATATTGTTTTGCATAAATATTCTCATTCAACAAATTCTGTTAAAGTTAGATTGCTGGGGTCCACTTATATATGTCTACAAATACGTAATTCTGGGATAGTTGGATTTCTTATGTCCTACTTGGGATTCTAAATTTTCTTACTATATTACGTCTTGTTCAGGATAGTTTTATAACATAACATTAATTAATTATTTAGACCATGCCAATGGCAAATGCAATGCTTATGTAAATTTGTTAGGCACATTTACTACAAAAGAGAAACATCACTTATATATTTTTTAAAAAAAACCTGAATTCGCCCATTTGCAACATCCAACAAATGAAGATTTTTCTATAAATGCAGATGTCTAGCGATTAAATCTCACTACTCTTTTCTGTAACCATTGTTATATCTACCCCGTAAACCTATATATGTACTTAAAAAATGAAATATTCAGATTTCTTCAAATAACTTTGGAAGGTGACAAATTGGTTGATTCTGAATAACTCCACTCTTTGGAAATTTTGTCTTGAAAACTTGTTAATTTGTAAATGGTAAAGACTTGTGCCTATCAAATATGTGGTGCCTTCGTCACAAATTCATAATTAAATTTATTAATTTCTAATTAATAAATTGATTAGAGCAATATACTATGCATTCGAATGTACCAAAATGTGGTTCAACAAATGCAACCGTCGAAAACGCCAAATCCCATCTATTCTACATATTCGCAATGAGGGGGGAGATGAACAAAGTGCTTCTATCCCGGGTAGACTCATCACTGATAATGCAATTATAGCTTTTGAAAATTGTCATTAAATGAAAAAGAAATGTAAGGGCACTCATTCAAGAGGACAAAGCTTTTTTAGTCTTTTGTTATAGATAAACTTGTTGTTGTGGTTTGTCGCAATTTGACTATATTTCATTTTTTTATTACTAATAAAATCTATAGTATAATTGTATTTCAAAATCAGACTCTATCTCGTTAGGAATTTCTATTATATATGGAAAAGTTGATGGGAAATTATTTGGAAAAATCCACCATAATCAATATGAATCCGGAGAAATTTAATGGACCAAGGTTACGTGTTGTATAGTAATTCAGAAATAAATATTATATTTTCACCGTCTACCATAAAATATCTTATTTTGCCAAAAATGAATGTTCATAATAAAAAATTTCCACTTCACTTTTACTTTTTTGGTAAATATACTCTGCATTTCACTAACTTTTTTTCATTCATATTTAATTATAAAATTAATATATAAAAATAGAATTTATATTCCATCAACTTTTTCCACCCATTTTAATTCATATTTATTAAAACTTGTGCCGAGTTCAATGAGAAAATTTATAGCGGACGGAATAGTAATTCATTTTTCCATTATTTTAATTAACTCTTAGAGGCTAAGATCAAAATGTCATGCAAATACAATTAAACTTTTATATTTTACAACATTTTTTATGCGAAAACCTAGAGCTCACCTAATAAAGTACACGCGTAGAAGAAACGCGTGACTAAATTAATATACATGATGCACGGTACAGTTATTATATTTAACCCTTCATAATTTTGTTCTTCAAATCAACCTCTTTATTAAAGAGGGAAAACCCCCAAAACAGATAAGAAAGCATAAAAGGTGAAATAAGCTTTCTGTTTCTGATGCATATATGAAAATCTGTATGAATTTATGCTGTAATTTTTTATTTTTTTTATTCGGTTTCTCATTTTTTTGATGCATACACGGCTTTGTATTTCTTGTTTCTCTTTTCGTATGTTGATTACTTTGATATATTATGATTATGATGTTGCTGGAAAATCTGTTTATGTTGTCCTTGTTGATGCATGTGAGCATGCACAAGTGTTTAACTTTTGTTATGTTTTCTCGTCTGTTGAGGCGAACAGCCAATAAATGATTACGTTTCCTTTGTTGAGGAAGTAAGGGAGAAGGATTCAGGTTGATGATCGTTGGGACTCATTGGAGCTTCTTTGTCTGAATACGTGATTATTCAAAAGTGAACCTAAAAGATTTATGATCGGTGTATGAGTTCATGACTATATAAAGGATTTTGGTGGTATTTGTTTTCGTTTTCAAAAATTAAATGTAAATAGTTTCTGTTTTGTGGGTGAATGTATTATATATTCACAAGTAGCTGCGAAGACCACCTTACCAAATGAATGATGGTCGTCTTTCATTCTATGCATTTCAAATGCCTTCTAATTATTGTAATTGCACGTGATAATTGATATGTTAAGCAACGTGATCATACCTCCAAAACCAGCAGAGAGGGATTAGCTTTTCTGCATACAGCTTCCTATGAACGATTATTTTATTGGTTTTTCAGAGTTTGGTTGATTCAAACTAAGAAAGATGGGAGGTGAAAAGGACAAACATGATAGTCCGGACGAAAAGGACAAAGGGCTGTTCTCTAATCTCGCTGCATATGCTGCTGGAGCAGGACATTACCCTCATCATGGAGCTTACCCTTCTGCACCATATCCTCCCCATGGCTATGCTCCGGCTGGATATCCACCACAGGGCTATCCTCCGGCTGGATATGGGTATCCTCCTGCAGGGTATCCTCCACCACATGGATACCCTCACGGAGGGTATCCACCTGCAGGGTATCCTCCTCCACATGGATACCCTCCGGCAGGTTATCCTGGCGCATCTCATTCAGGTAGCTTTTATAGCGAGGGTTATCATATAAACACTAGTAAGAAACAAAATGATGAGTTTAGATGCAAGGTTTTAACTGAGATCGTTGCTGGTTAGAATGAACTAATGATGGTTTATGGTGTCTAATCTTGATGCATTGTTCAGTAATTTATTGATGTCTGAATGCAGGCCATGGAATGGGAGGAATCCTTGCAGGGGGTGCAGCTGCAGCTGCAGCTGCTTATGGTGCTCACCACATGGCACATGGGGCATACCGTCCTCATGGTGGTTTCTTTGGCCACCATGGGAAGTTTAAGCACGGGAAGTTCAAGCATGGCAAGTTTGGGAAACGTTGGAAGCATGGCATGTATGGGAAACACAAATTCATGAAAAGATGGAAATGATGCAACAAAGGATCCTTTCTTTGTCTGACATATACTGCTGTTGTTCTATAGCCATCGTTTTATTTCCGTGTTTATCTCAAACTTATTTCTTCCATTATGTTTCTGTATAGAGTTTGGCACTTAGTTACTGAATGAATGTTTTGTTGATGAAATTTCTGAACATATATGATGCTGAAGCAGAGGTTTTGTGCATAATCTGTCGTGTTAACTTCTGTAGTTGAACAAGAATGACTTCCTAACTACGGTATATATAACCCATGTGGGTGTAATTTATCCCAACTAGTGTGCTTTATAAGTCACTTATTTGAACCTGTACTATGCCTAGTGTGGATAAATGAACAATGGTGGCACATGTAGACACTACCCTCTCTGTTCAATTAACGAGATCAAGATCACTACACGCCACATGTGTGGTTATGATGTTTGTGAGATAGAAATACAAGTAGATGTCTCTGAGCGTATTTAAGGTGGCGCTATCCAAATAGTTTGAATGTTGTCATCATTTTGGAGCACGCATGTGGTGCTGTCTACCAAGGGCGGAACTCTCTTTTCTTCTTTCTCCCTTCCAATCCATGCATCTCATCTCCTATATATGTACTATTCAATGCGCACAACAACTTGTCTAAATATATATTTTGTGTGGTTTATAAATGATTTGCCAGTTGTGGAATTAATTATGTAGCCACTTACCATTAATTATGATCATCATCTTTGTGGCAACGTGCAGTGCTCCTGTTGAGCATCTCAAGCATCGTGTTCGGTTATGCTCCTAGCTAGTGTAGATTAAGAGAGAGAGAGGAAGCTTATCGAGGAGATCTTTTCGGTAGTGAGGGAGATTTTTAAGTACTGTTGCGTGCTTTATAGGGAAAAAAGAGCTATGAGCCTCTTTCTTGTTGGTTCCAAAAATTAAGTCAACATCATATTCACGCTACTTGGATATCCAATTGAAGTTTTCATTTTAATTTTTTCTTATACATTAAAAATCTGATCAGGACCATCAAATTTACAAACATTAAAATCAAAGTTTAATATATTACTTTATTCGTGTTGTTGAAGTTAAAGGGAAAAAGATTAAATCAGACTTTCACTTAGATGTAATGTGTAAGAGATAAACAGTGCTAATGATACATATTCATAAATTAATATGTGCTGTATATGAATCCTCTCTCTATATATAAGTGCAATGTCTCAAGTGGAATTGGCCTTTTCACCATTCTTCTTTCAAAGGCCCGTGTTTATACTAAATCTTTGTTCTGAGATTTGTTTATTTGCTTGTTTTCGCCAAAACTTGGCTCAACTCAAGAAACATGGCAGCTACATTCACCGACGTCTTTTTTTTATATATAATATTGGAGCATATTTGTATTTTCCAAATTTTATTAAGGTTTGAGTTTTAACTTTCTAATTTAATCTAGAATCAACGTACCAAACAACTAATTTATTGTATCTACAGATTATATGCTTACATATCAAATATAAATACATAATACCAATCATCAATGGCGGACACAAAAAAAAATGTTGATAGGAACCGAAGACAATTTCCAATAATTTTTATAAATTTTAAAATAAAAAAGAAAAAAAAATTAATAGGAACTTAAGCTTTTACGCCCATACCAATCACCTCTTATTTATCTTCGTTTAAACAATCTTATCATATCCTAATATCCAAAACCATAAAGTTACAAGCAAATATACCTAGGAACTATGATTGCTGTTTGTTTTGCCAACATAAATTGAATATTATTAAACTATTGAAAAAATTAACAACATGAGTATCATTTCACTTAATTTCATAAGCACATATTCATTGATAAATTATTATTTTTTATGTCAGTCAAAGAAGGAAACGGTGCACGTGTTAGTGAGACAGAGTAATGCATACTCTATTAATTAAATTAACACTAGTTGAACTAGAAACAGGTAGTAATCATATTAACAAATAATTAATTTATAACTAATTAACATTAATACCGCCTCTATAAGTTAATATTTTAATACGACCAAATTTTATGTTGTCTCAATGTCATTATTTTATGATGTTGAATGTTACACTGTGCAACGATGATTTATGTAAATGAGGAAAAGAAAAGAAAAAAGAAAAACGTATCCACATGGGATGGGAGTAGAAAGCATTGGGATTTGGAAGAAGCGCTAGTTGGGTCATAACACTATCAACAGCGGTGACCCTTGACATGTTTCCCAATAACAAATTTTATTTAAAAAAATTAAGAAAGTCATCAAAATAAGTGACTCAAGGCTTCGACAGCTTCCTTGGTCAAGAAAAAAAGACATTGTCAGATTATGACATGTGTCCATTAAGTAAAATTATTTTATATTTAATTAATATATAAATAAAATAAAAATAAGTATATATTATAGATGTTAAAATTAGTTTTTCTATTTTTCACTCTTAATTTG
>JAYDZE010557268.1:0-12962 GCA_034509125.1 Monilaria moniliformis | reverse complement strand
ACACATCAAAGAGGGAATCAGACATACCGTTTAGGATGTGGCCACGACATATGTAATCATCGTTCTCCCACTTCGAACGTCTCCTTGTTTGTTCCAGCGTTTCGTTTTCAACAATTTCGGGCATGGGGTACTCAGAACATACACAACCTTGAGTGTAGTAAGCATGAAATGCATCTTCTTCTACCATCTACGAAAATTCTGACCAGCAAACTTGTCCAATTTCGCGAAATTCTTCGACATATCTTTCACAGATTCATTGTTCGTCATCTTTACAAAAATTGATTTGATCTTTGTAGGAATTTACAGGAGAGATTATCAAAACGAACAATACGGGAATGAAAACGGATCTCTGAAAGTCGTGTAGACACTTTCAGATCAAATCTATTGGTCGGTTCTCCCAACTATTTGATCGGATAAAATTCAGAGTTTCTTAGAAGAAATTATGTGTTGTTCTGTATGAGAAATGAACCAAAGTTCTTGTTAAAAAGAGACCAAAAACGGGAATAAACTGTCCCAACTACCATGCACCCGGCCGGGTGTGACTCTCTGGAGAACTTTTTATTTTGGACCCGGCCGGGTGGAGTCCTGCCACCGTCTCACCCGACCGGGTGAGACTCTCTGGACTCCACGCCGCGTTTAACCGACCGGGTGGACACATGCCACTTCTCACCCGGCCGGGTAGAACACTCTGGAATCTACGTAGTGCCTCACGCGGCCTGGTGGAGAAATGCCACATGCTCACCCGGCCAGGTGAGTCCTACTGGATCCCAAATTTAACCCCAGCCAGGGGCTCTACCCCTTGGACCCCACCAGGGGCTGCCGTTCCTTGGACCCCGCTTCCAGGGGCGCTGCCCCCGGACCCCCATCCCTTAGGGGCTTCGCCCCTAAGATCATAACAAATTCATATAAGCGTGGACTCCACACCTCCAAACTTATATGATGTATTATTATGACGATATTGGTCAATTCAGTTGATCCAATTACACTAAAATATCCAACAGTCTCGACACAAAAGCCTCCTATTATAACTCAAAAAAAGAAATGTTAATCCTTTTGGGAGCATTTTAAGAAGAGAACATAGAAGATGAGTGATAGGAACCTACGATAAATAAGGATATGCAACTATTGTAAAATTACTTTATCGATTAATTAACGAAGTATTAATTGGTTGAAAAATTACCTAGAGTAAAAAGGTGCAAGTCAAATCCATGCGAGAGGGAGAATGTCAAATAGTAAGCAAACAAGTTATATGATTCCTTAATTATTGATAAAATGCAACTTAATTGGTAAGACGCTTTCGTCTTAATCAATAGATTGAAGGTTCGAGGTACAACGATAATAAATAGAAAAATATTATTAATCCACTCATATCTATTCAAAATATTTTTGATATTAGTTAATAATACATTTTTAATGCGCTCGATTTAATTTATTTAAATTTTATAACGATATGAAAGTAGAAGAGAAGATCTTGACGTCGAGTTTAAGGCACTGTTTACAGCGTAATTACCAACATGGATAATCAATTTCCGTGATTCATGTTGTAATTCCAAAAATACCCCTACATCGCTACTTGTTGAGAACAGGAAAGCATGTCTAGTTCGGACAATCCGCTACTCATATATAAACAGTACAGCAGAATATACCTCTTAACGCTGCCACCTCACTGTACCGGTCATCACTGCCACTCTGCCACTCCGTTTCACACACTTTCACCTTCACTGCGTGTATGCCGAATGTAAATGGCGAGCGTCGACGCCGTCAGTCCTCCGCCGCCTCTTTCCTCCCATGGCCCCGACGGCATTAGGGCGGAAGACTTGACTCGTATCGACATCAACCTGCTGTCGCAGTCGGAATTGCAAGCCCTTTCTCTATGCTCCGTCTCCGCGCGGCGGAGCGACGACGTCGTTTCTCCACGGCTCGACCGGTCGGTGTTCAACGAGTCCGCCGGCAGCCGCCGTCAGACCTACTCCCCCCTCCACCACCGCTCCCATTCGCGGCTCCCTCGCCTCCACCCCTCCCTTAATCCCCACAGCTATCCCCAACATTCCTCCAATCCCGTGAGTCAATCAATTGTCCACTTCCTCAAACACTTCCTCAAAGGCGACCACAATCCCCCGCCCCCTCCGCCCCCGCCGGCGCCGCAGGATTCGCCGAAAGCGACGGCGGCCGAGGTAGGGTTTCCAGCGTTACAGGAGAACGTGAAATATAAGCGCAAGAGGGCGAGGAGAGGCAGGAATTTGAGTAAGCCAATGCTTTTGGAGAATGGGGTTGGGAAGCAGCGAGTGAATGGGAAAGGTGAGATGGTGGATTTCGCGGAATTGGAGAAGAAGGGGGATGAGCTGATTGATGCGGAGGACGGCAGGTTTGGAGACTGAGGAGGCTATTTTGGGGTTTCTGAGGGAATTGGAGGGACAGTGGTGTAGCAGGAGGAAGAAGAGGAAGTATGTTGATGCCGGCGTGTTCGGCGATGCACTGCCGATTGACTGGAAGCTCTTGCTTGGCCTCAGAAGACGCGGTTACCGGGTTTCTGTGTATTGCCGGAGATACATAAGGTATTGTTTAGATTCTAGCATACTTCACTGCGGAATTCAAGTATTGCATGTGTAATTGGAGGCTCCTTATATTGTCAATTGTTCTGTCTGAGGGTTGTTTGGGCTTTGATCCTTATATTAATTTTGCTTTCATAGTGTTTTCTTATCAATTAGTGCTGCTTACGGAATATCAACTAAATTCTTTTCGAATTTTGGGAAACTAATATTTCCTTGTACCTGGTAGCACCACCCGACGGGTCATACTGTATTAGTGACAGATTGGGTGAGGATATGCTGTATGCATTGAGGAAAACATGATTGGAAAGAGGTTCCTTAATCTGCTATTATCTGGTGGTTTTGTTTGTTTTCCCACACCACTATATTTACATTGTTCAGTTGTGCTTTTATCATTGTATATCTTGTTTTAAGGTATGATGAATTTCTGATTTGGTTTTTCTTCCTCTCCATTCCAGCCCCACTGGACAACAATTTTTGTCATGCACAGAGGCTGCATCCTTTTTGAGATCCTAGTTCAGCAATAAAGATGCAGATCAGCAAAGGGATCAAAAGACTTCTAGTATCCAGAAAGCTTATGCATTGTCTTCTGAAATGGTAAGTGTAGAAATATCATATTCTGGAATTCTTTTTGGAAATTTTTATAATATGATACTAAATAGAGCTTCAACAGAGTGCATGTCCAGTTGGCAAGACAGATGATATGCCACATGCCATTGTAGCCCATTCAGCACCGGCGGCTATAAACTCATCCAGTGCACATGAGAATGAGGACTTGATGGGCATAGAGAATCTCCCTGAAGTTCAAGTTTGTGACATATTTGAATGTTTCAAATGCAAACTAACGTTTGATGAGAAGAATGTTTATCTGCAGCATCTGTTTTTGTTCCACCAGGAGACTACTAAAAGGTACAAACTTGGGAAACCTGTTGGAGAGGGTGTGATAATCAAAGATGGAAAATATGAATGCCAATTCTGCCACAAGGTTTTTCAGGAAAGGCGTAGTTATAATGGTCATGTAGGTAGTCATGTTAGGAACACTGGAAAAAATTCTAGTGAACTAGGTGCTCCAGTTGATGCCCCCATAAATGCTGAATCTGCATTGCTGGACGGAGTGCCCTTAAGGTCATCAAAGATGGATGCTTTGACTGAAATTGCTCATAATTCTATTTTTGAAACTTCAACTAATGTAAATGGTGAAGAAATCACAGCAAATCACTCGGCTGTAGTTTTGAGAGTAGAAGAAGCTCAGGCAGCCTCCAGTTGTCATGAAGAAAAATCAATTTCGGATCCTGTTAAAATTCAAGCAGAGGATTGCAGTGCTGACAGAATTCTTCCTGAAGACTTGAATCATGGCAGCCAAGCCTTGACAAAGGACAATGGCATCCCGAATGATGATAAAGAATGGAATGTGAAGATTAAGACGGATCCCACTTGCATAAGTTACTCAGGGCCTGCGGGGTCATGTGAGATTCAGAAGTATGAAAACAGTAGCTTGAAAGTGAATCACGAAAACAGGTCCTTGATGCCTAGTGAAGATCATCTACAAGATGCACCTGGGCTTACTGTTGAAGAGATTATGTTTGAGGGTGGAGTTTCTTCGGTTCCCTTGACCCATTCATTTCAGTTCTTCCCACCCTTTGATTCTGTGTCGAATAAGGTATCACTTGGTTGCTTGTGTTAATAGTAGTTTCTGAAAATTTATGGTTTCTGTGCATCTTAGCGCTGTTCCATGAGATATTACAGTTCAGAACTAAAAAACCAGAAAGATTAAAGCTGATTATAGTAACTTGCACTCGCTCTTACTTTTAATAGTCTTGTATTGAAACACATACATGTTCACAGACTTTTAAAAAGCTCCGATCAGCTCTAGCTTTAGAATAATTACTCAAATTATTTTGACCTTATTATATCATAGGTGGCAGACAGATATCTTTATATGATCCCCTTAATTCTTGTACTATGCTTATATGCAGGGTGAACATGAATTTTCTGTGGTTGATCAAAAGCTTGAGAATGTTACTGGGTTCGGAGAACTTGGATTTGATGATATGGAGCCATTCAAGTATGGTTTCGGGAATGGGCAAGAGTTGTCCTCTTTGCCAGGGGGCTCCATCAATTTGAATAGTAACAGTGGGATAGAAGATGAATTTAATTCGTCAGTTAGATTCGGTCAAGAGGAAATTATGCTGAATACTCTGCACACAAATCAGTTAACTGTGTGTGTTTGGTGCAGAGCAGAGTTCAAACTCGAGGGTATTGAATCAGAAACTCTATCAGATTCTATAGGTTATATGTGTCCTACATGCAAGACTAAAATATCTGGGCACTTTGATGGTGGTCTCTCAATGGATCCTCATAATTTCTGACTCTTGGGCATTATCACATGCTGCTCTCGTGGGTAAGTTTTCTTAATCACTAAAACTGAAATCTTCTGATATTTACCTATTTACATGACGGTGCTCCTTATTCTCGGAGGCTCGGAGCTATTGAAAATCAAGTTAAAGGATATCGTCTAGGTTGGTTTAATTGAAGTACCTGATGTAGTTTCTCATGTAGAACCGTGTATTTTAAATTTCTGAAGCGTGTAAGATATTTCCATTATGGGTTGTTTATTCTGTCCCTTGTGACAATTAAATGTTTTGAGTATGCTCAACCAGTTTCAGCTTTAGGCACCCATGGCACCATTTATATTTGCTTGGTAGTTTTTCTTGTATATTGTCTCTCATATGATTAGGACCTTCTGTTTGAACACTATTAAAGAACTTTGAGGATGATAGAGATAGCTTGTAGTTGATTGCTTTGTCTTTTGTTGCCTCTCAGTTACATTCCTTTTGAAGAGAGAAGTCCCAAATGTTGTGAGAAAAGATGCTGTTGTTGAGGAGCTGATCTTATTCCGTTGTCGCAGTGTATATGAGACTACTTGTCCATGCCACCGGATGTAAATTCTCATTGCTAACTCTAACCACCTTTGCTCCTGCTACCCATGGATGCCTGAGTTGTTTAAACATGAGGTAGAAACCCTCTAATAGCTCGCGTCTAGTATTCAATCTCTCCCTCTCTCTACGTATATCTATATGGCCGTCTATTTCAGGTGATGGACGCGATGGTCTGGAATCGGTAGCCCCGAGTTCCTGTACATATGAGGGAAACCATGCTAATACTTGTACTGTGTCCCCCATTGTAATATATGTGTATATATGTATGTTAATGAGAAGCAGGCATTGTAAAGTATGAGGGAAACCATGCTAGTAATTGCCATTTCTTGAAATCCTTGTAAAATTATATTGGCTGTTATTTAAATTAAATAAAGCGGATTTCATCCATCAGAGATTACAGTATCTATTTGTGCACTAACTTTGAGTGACGCTAGAAAGATAAACTGACAATAAATAAAATGAAAATCCGAATCTAATCTCCAATAAATGATAATCTGGAATTTCCTATAATGGGCATCATCTAAAGAAATGTGACAGCTACTTTCTACTTGGTCTTAAAAATTGAAAAGAGGCTATCCTTGCTTCTTTCTTAAATTCTTTTGCCACTACCAACGGCAATGCAGATGTAACTGTAAAAGTCAGGAAAACTTTTAAATTTTTTTTCTCTATCCTATATATAAAGGGCTATAGTTTTGATGCCACGCCCTTGGAATGCCCAAAATTACTATAATATAGGAACATCCAATTGATCATATCAGAGTACAAAAATTTGTGGAGAAAAAATATATTGATCCCTATTGGGGTGACTTAACGATAAAGTCAATAGATTTTTGGCCAAATTGACCATTTCAATTTCACAAACACAGTTTAGATCGAATAACTGAAATTTAAATGTTGACAAAGTTGCATCTAATCTTGATGGACATGTCTACTTTCAATAATAAGATAGATAGATAAAAATAATATATACGAGTACTAATTTTGAACTCATTTTCTCATCTAATCTGTCATATATCTTTCAGAAAAAGAAATAGCAGAAAGTATAATATTAAAGAATAGAGAGGAGGAAAAATTTAGTGGAAGAAAAAAGAGAGAAGATAGGAGGAAAAAATAGTGATAAGAAAAAAGAGAAAATAAATTAGGAAAAATAGATGAAAAGACATAAATATTACATCGCGGGAGCACAAGTAGAAGGAGAAAATACCTGAAATACGAACAAGAACAAAAGCACATATTCATTGAGTCATGGGAATGTCGACTTGCAATAGGAAACCACTAGTTAACTATCATCAAAATATCAAAAACCTATATTCTCATTGACAGCCACAGCCTTTAAAAGTTGGTGTCTCGAATCTCGATGAATGCATCTACTTACTCGATGAATGCAATGATCTGGATTCAAGCCACACAAAAGGCAAAAATTCATTTTTTTTAATTTAGTATATTAAAAAAAGAAATCTTTGCCCCCGTAAAATTCGACCTAAGTCTTGCATTCATCCAATAACAAGATGCATCTATTGCAATCAAGGATCCCCATTTGAACCTTCCGTCGCATTGCAACAGAATATATTCATCTTCGAGAAGCACAATTCTCAAACAAGAAAAGAATTCAATTCAAAAGCCACCACATCAATATTCTCCACCCCATCCATATCTACATATACGTACGTCAACACAAAGTTCACATAGCGTTAAACATATATGGAAGGCCTCACATGCAAGAAGTGCAGGCGAACATCATCTCTCCCAGCAAGCGCGCAGCGCATCCGCTGCTTCGGATGCAAAACACTCTATTCACTCGCCAATACCACCACCACCACCGGAGACGCCGTACGCTACAAGGGCAGTCAAGAACGGAGCCTAGACTTATCCAAGAAAAAAACTGAAGCAAAGCTCCTCTGCCGCAACCTGCGGCTGAAACTGCCCTTCAACACGCAGCAGCAATACATCCCAACGCCCCCTCGCGCCGTCTCCTTCCATGACAAGCCCCGCCGAGGGAGGCGAGCGTTCATCTGCGGAGTGAGCTACAAGAAGCAGAAGCACGAGCTCAAAGGCAGCGCCCTCGACGTGAGGAACATGCGCGAGCTGCTGCTTGACAACTTCCATTTCCCACCAGATTCAGTGCTCGTTCTCGCGGAGAATGATTCGTATCTTCCTCCGACGAGGAAGAATATCGAGGAGGGTTTCGAGTGGCTGGTGAGGGGAATCCACTCCGGAGATTCCCTGCTTTTCTACTTCTCCGGCCATGGGAAGCGGCAGCGAGAGCAAGTTCGCGGCGATGAGATCGACGGCTTTGATGAAACGATCTGCCCCGTTGATTTTGAGGAGGAAGGGATGATCGTCGATAACTACATCAACCGCGCCATCGTAAGGCCGCTCGTGCGAGGCGTCACGCTTCATGCCATCATCGATTCTTGCCACAGTGGAACTATTCTCGATTTACCGCGCGTTTATGACATCAGGTATAATTAAGTTCTAATTAATTAATTAAAGAGTTAATTATAATTTATAGTCTAAACTTTCAGCTGTTTTAATTTATAGCCTCCACTTTAATTTAATTTGTTCTTTAGTCTAAATTTTGAAAAAATGTTTCAATCATAGTCGGAATTTGAAAAATTATTTAATTATAACCAGCAAAAATAACAATGTCAAGTTTGCGGCTAATTTTTGATAATTTTATAACAAAATTCATTTTGTTGATACATGGACTTTTTCGGCCATGTCAAGACGAAAATTTTGACGTATTACGCGATAATTTTGGTTGATTACCAACGACAAATTTTGATGGAGTTGTGGCAATAGTCGTTCTTCACTTTTTCCGATAAAATTCGTCCTCCCATACTCAACCAAATTATCGAATATTACGTCAACATCTTCGTCTTGACATGACCAACGATACTCATGCATCAATCAAACGAATCTTGTTAAATAACAAATTGAAAATTGACCGCAAACTCAACACTATAACTGAAACTTTTTTCAAAGTTTAAGCTATATTTAAAACTAAATCAAAATTGAGATTATAAAATAAAAAAAAAAATAAAAAAAAAAGTTCATAGTATAAATTATAATTAACTCTTTTATAAATTATTGTATGAATATTTGATTTGTTTATGAGGGCTAAATGTTTAATAATTAGGGGGAAATGGGAAGATAATAGTCCACCTTCTGGAGCTTATAAAGGTACGAAAGGAGGACAGGCAATTTGTTTCAGCGCGTGTGAAGATTATCAACTCGCTGCAGATACAACAGTTAGTGCTTTTCCATCTATTAGAATATAGTATTTATTTTTATTGGATAAATTGTAAATCAAATTATAATCCTTGGACGCTAATAGAAATTTGATCCAAATTTTGAACTTTTTAAGTTAAAAACACGATTTGTATCAAAGTAGATCATTCTAGTCTTGAGTTTGGAGCTGAGATTTAGATATTTATTTGATAAAAATTCAAAATCGATTCAAAGCTTTTGAAACTTGTTGATTGGATTGTCATCTTATTTTGTCAATTATGTCGTCAAGTATTTAGAATTGCAATCTGAACCATTGGAAAGCTCTAGCTTCACTGTACCAATTCCCGACTCAATTACTCAACCGTTAAATGTTTGATGACAAAATTAATGTGTAAGTCTATGCTCCAAATACGTGTAAACAAAATAGTAAAATATACTCCAAACACATGTAAAAACATAGAAGAGTCTAAAATGCTGCAAATCCTAAAGTTGAGCCTTAATTGATATTTTCTTTAATTTGCAATAATGTCGGAAGATTGAAATGTAACTCAGAATTATCTATACTTTTATTTACAAAATAAAGTATCAATCATTGTTGCAGATTTTCTCATCGGACAAGGAAATGACTGGTGCCATGACCATCACATTCATAAATGCAATCAAAGAATCACTAGAGAGAAATGAGAAAATAAGTTACCAGGGTATCATGGATTATATGCATGATAGCATCAAGGAAGCCGGTAAATCGGGAGGCTTTTTCGCCGGAATACGCCGGATATTCCACCGGAGAATCTTACAGGTACTTACTTATTTCATTCATAAAAATCTTGGATTATTTTTCACAATTCTCATGTGGTTTTGTAATAAATGTTCAGGATCCATTGTTGTCATCTACTGAAGAGTTCAACACCAGCGCAGAGTTCAAGCTGTGATTTAATGATTGGAGTAAAATGTCACCATTTCCTTGATAATCTTCATAGTAATTAACAGTCATGTCAATTAATGTATGGACATATATACATTGCCATAGTATCTTCAAATTTTTTAGTTGTTTTCTCAAAGATTCCAGATTTCATTTGAGAACATGTCCTAAATATTGAATTAACTATAATACATGGGTCCAACTTTCAATGTTTTTTTTTTTTAAATATCTCCCAAGTTACATTCACTTAAAAAATGCAAATTTTTATGGATATATCAAAATATAAAAAAAACTATTTTTTCGGCACCATGAAAATATAAATTAGGAATAATATGTTACAGAGTGATTTCTATAAATAAAAATGACTAATTTTCATCTGTTTATGGTTGCATACGTATTTTTTTATAAAAAAAATCTTAATATATGAACTTTACGTTTATTACAATACTTTTAATAATAAATAAATAGAGTCGAATCTCATTCAAATCTATAAGAATATCTCAAATTTTTTTATAGAAATAAAATATTTTATTTATATTATCAAATTGGTTTTTGAAAGAGTTATCGATTTGTTTTCAACCTTGTAGCACAGTATAAAATCTTAAAAATAATATATTACCAGTTAAGTTTAAATGAGTGGAGGTAGGGGTGTGATCCCTAACCATCTCCATTTCCTGCCAAATATATATAGGCACATTAGGCTATTTTGTAACTTAATCCTATATTTTAAGAGTGTTTAATTATCTCCCTAATCCTTGAATAATATCAGTTTGTTGTAATTTAAAGTGTCGATTTTTTTTTAAAATATAAAACTTTAATTTGAATGGTAGTAATATTACGAAACATGCATATGTATATTTGATCAATTTTCAAACTTACTAAATTTATAATTTTTTCTATTTTATACTAAAATTATTGTTTTACACATCTATTATTATTAGACACCAGTATAATGAAATTATTCTCCATCTAAAATAATTAATTCACAGTTGAAGAAAAAAAAATGAAGCAAATAAAATGTCTGTGTATCGCACATGTGGAACACTAGTATATATAGAGAGAGAGATAGAAAGAGAGAGACATGTCTTTTGCTTTTTATTTTTATTTTTTTTATTTTTATCTTTTATCTTTTATTTTTATTTTTATATATTAATTTTGTTTTTGTTTATGTCATGCCATATAATGTCAACATAAAGAGTAATTAGGACACGTTGATAATCCGATAAACCATGTCAGAATCGATTTTGCCAGAATCGTCAAGTGTGGGAAATTTCAAACAACAGTAAAATTCATGATTTTTATAACCAAGTTTTAAGTTCATAGAAAAATTCGAAATAAGGCCATAGTTGGTAATACTAATATCCTTGTAATAAATACTATGTATACTATTTGTAGTTAAACGGCTATCCAAGAATAATAAAGGAAAAAGTGACTATACAACGATTTTTATTTAATTTATATATTACATGCGTTTTAATAAACCAACACTGTTTAACGGATTTTTCTGTATCTTTGTTATTTTCTTTGATAAAAGACGTCAATTTATACTTCCCAAATTCGATAAAAGTAATTTATCGGCTATCAAAATAAAATGAAATTATATTTAAAAAGAAATTCAAAACCTTTTTAGTTATCAAAGTTTAAAATGTCAATTTCTAGCATCTTTATCTATCACTAAAATAATTTAAATTAAAATTATAAAGTTTTCAAATAATGAATATATTAGTCAGAAATATACTTTCAAGATAAAATATGTACATCACTCAAACCATATTTTGACTAAGTTCAATAAAAACTTCATATGAACACTAAATAGATTTATTAATCTGTACATATAAACATACATACAAAAAACTTTATAAAAGCTCTAACATGGCATACTATTGTAGCACAAAAAACAATTACACAAGCATTAAACATACAATTTTAGTAACAAAATATGACAAAGAAAATATAAATAGCATGAAAAAGATATGTCAATACAATAAAATGTTCTAATAGTGACATAATATTTGAAATATTGTGAGATTTATGAATATCACTAAATAATATTTGAAAACATATGGATGAGTAACTATTATGCATATCACAAAAATAAAATATGTCACAAAATTTAGTGGCATTAGAAGATGAAGCTAATTTTGTTATATGTAAACATGAAGCTATTTTTTATGACAATATATTTATAATTATTTATTAATATATTTTATTAATAATAAAAGTAATATAACAAAATTTGTGTGTGTGTGTGATAGAGAGAGAGTGTGTGAGAGAGAGAGAGATATGTAACAACAATATTTTGTGATAATTTTAGATGTAGCAAATTTAGTTATAAAGATAGATGTCATAAGATTTATTACATTGGTAAATGTAATAAAATTTACTTATATTTTTTTGTAGCAAAAATATATAATTATATGTACGGGTGTAGTTAAAGTTTGTTACGCATTTTTTAATATTGCTAAAATTGTGTCACTACAATTTTGTTGTGGTGTATCAATATGTATTTAGAATTTAAAATTAAAAGAAAAAAACTTACTTCAAAGTCACTAAAGCACCAAGATAAAAAAAAATTGCTTTTGAAATAATTTCCAACAATTGATAATATGACTTTTTGCTTTAATTTTATTTTATTGTCCACAAGTGCGGGTCCCATCCGCCCCTTCTTTTCACCTCCCATTTTCTCTCCACGTTCTTCTTCTCGACCGCAACTATTTCTTCAATTCTATCCAGCAAACCACAACTCCTATGTGACGCATTCGCGCTCGTTTTCTTTAAAACTTGCAATCTCAACTTCTCTTCTGTGTTTACATTAAAAACACTGATAATGGCTACATTATAGTGTGTCTTTACGTTGATGATATGTTAATCATGGGTAGTAACATCTGAGTGATTAACCACACGAAAACCATGTTAAAAAGAAACTTTGACATGAAGGATATGGGTCTAGCCGATGTCATTCTTGGAATGAAAATTCTAAGGACATCCGAAGGAATCATCTTGACACAATCTCATTATGTTGAGAAAATACTAAAGAGATTCAATGCCTATGAAGGCATGCCGGCTAAGACACCTATAGAGCTCAACGTTCACTTAAGTAAGAACAAGGGCGAGCCCGTTGCACAAGAAGAGTATGCACGGGTCATTGGGTGCATTATGTATCTTACTAACTGCACTCGACCTGACATTGCTTGCGTCGTGAACAAGTTGAGTCGTTACACGAGCAATCCAAGCAAAGAGCATTGGAAAGCTCTTGTAAGAGTTTTGAGGTACTTGAAGTATACTCAAAATCATGGGCTACACTTTACGAGATACCCCCCG
>JAYDZE010557257.1:0-12963 GCA_034509125.1 Monilaria moniliformis | reverse complement strand
GTGAAATATGATCCCGCTGTAGATATAATACAGAAGGATCCTCTGGACCACAATACAAATCACTCTGGCCTTGTGACAAATTAGCCATTATAGAATTCCTAGAACTGCGAGTTTTACACATTTTAATAAATCTAACTAAATCAATATATCTACTACAATAAATCCAACCTAATATGAATACATTTAAATTCTCTAACATTCAATCAAGCACCTAATATGCTACAATTCAATATCAATTCAAAATCAAATTACCCTACAATGAAAATAACAACTTCACTAAATTTTCCAACATTCAATCAAATTATACTACAATCAATTCACACTAAATATTAACATTTTCCAACAATACCAAATTATACTACAATTCAATCAAATAAATTACACACAATATCAAATTAAAACTAAATTCAACTATAATACCAAATCAAATTATCCAATAACACATTTAACAATTTAATACTTTACAAATAACTATCAAATTTATCATAATCAATCAAAACATAACTACATTTTTCAATATTCAAATAAATCCTAAATCTATTCAAACTAATAAATCATACCATAATTATGCATAAAAAACATAATAACAAATGTAATAGAACATACCTATAGATGGGGAATCGAAATTCTCTCGCGTACGAACTATTCCAACAGAATTCAAGGGATTTTGAGAGGATTTGATTTCAAAATTGTGAGGAAAAGGGAAAAAAATCGGCGACTGTATAGAACAGAAGAAGACGCTTGATGAAGTGTCTCCTACAGACGCTAAATCAGCAAGCGTCTTCTGCTTACGCACCAAAACGACGTCGCTCCCATTTAAGTCTAGCGTCTTCAACCTAAACGCCATGTTTTGTTTACAGCCTTGAAATCGAGCAAAATGGCGCCGTTTCATCTTGAATGAAGACGCTAGCGTCTTACCCATTCTTAGAAGTTAAAAAAAAAAAAAGTTCCCAATTTGGGAACTTTTATTGTGGAATGGCTTAGATGTAGAAAAAAGCCGAAGATAAAGAGAGCCTGTTTCTTTCAACTGATTTCCAGTAACAAATTCTGCTTTCTGTGTATCACCTGTCTTGCCCTTAGTTCTACACTGTATTAGGAAGGTGCAAGGCCTGATAGTAAAAGTTGTGCGCTGATGGAATTGAATAATTAACTAAGCAGCGGTCATAAATTGAAGGATGGAATCCACATGCATAAGTATTCACTATATTGAATGAGATTTATCTTATACTGTCCAACTTGGAACCTGGTGAAAGTATATTTTCCCTCGAGTGCATATTGTGTGGTCCTTGTAAGATCAATCTACTAATTACTGGATCTCGTTGCTTCTGTGGATATAGAAGCTTATCCTGTCTTTACAGTTCAACGCATGTTCTTAAAAGGTCGAACTGTTACAGAAGAAAATAGCAATTTTCTTTCAAGTTTTTACCCCATGAAAGGAAATCAAAGATATGTTGTATCATTAGCAGTTGGTTTCTCTAGATTTTTCCAGTGAAGGTTGCATCGTGTGATCCAGAAAATGCTGCTTTTGCACCTAGTGTTAGAGAAATGATTTTCTTGTTCTTTGAAGACATCAAATTTTGCAGTTCATCAGAATATCAATGATGGTATTCAGGAGCTTCGAACTTGATATTAGGTTCAATATTTTTTTTTCCAATGATACATCCATCATCCTCTTTATTTGTTTCCTGATAGGTATTACAGCTAAGACGATGCCTACAAAAGAAGTCATCAAGACTAAGAAGGTCTGGCGATGCCCAATTTGTACCTATGATAGTGAAGATAGTATGTCTGCATGTGATATATGTGGGGTCTTACGTAACCCTTTGGTCAAGAGCAATATCAAAACCGATGATGTTGCAGGTATAATTGTTAGTAACATGTATTTCTCTGTCTATATTTTTTTATTTTCTTAATAGTAATTGCTCGTTTCTTAATTGAGTCACATGCAAAAAGGGAAGCGGGGTTGCCTTCTACACTTCTTATCCTTTCCTCTTTTCAATGCCACTACACTGTGTCAAAGTTCTATTGTGGGCTGGTGGGCCTTGGCTGTTTCCCGCGCCCAGGCAGTGCCATGCGTGCGGAGACTCCCGCGCCCAGACACTGCGCACAGGCAGTGCCCAGCGTGCGCAGACTCCTGCGCCCCGTAGTCGATCTCCTGCGCCTAGCAGGCACTGCACCCGGCGGCCAGTGCGTCTGACGCCCCGCGCTCGTGCTTCCGGCGGCCAGGGCGTCTGGCGCCCCGCGCTCGTTCGTCCGGTGCTCCTCGCTTGTGCGCCCAGTTGCCAGGGCGTATGGCGCCCAGCGGTAGTGCGCGCGGAGCTTCCAGCCCGTGCGTCCTGCGACCAGGGCGTATGGCGCCCAGCGGTCGTGCGTGCGGAGCTTCCCGCCCGCGCGTCCTGCGTCCAGGGCGTCTGGCGCCCAACGCCAGTGCCCCCTTTGTTCCTTCGCACCTTCTCGCGTGCCTACTGGCACCCTATACGCGCGATTCCTTCGCCTCTTCTCGCGTACCTACTGCCTACTGCAATTAATTATAATACATTTTGCCTACAGGTATTGGTTATGCCTTCAAAAGAAATAGCAACAGCCCTCTCGTTGGAACGTGACTCTCAGCCATGTAGTATTGCAAGAGCTGGTGACAACGTTACAGTGAATTTGCAAGGTATTGAGGGCAATTGTCTGACAGCTGGAAGTGTGATGTCACCCTGACTACCCAGTTCAAGTTGCCAGCCAGTTGGAAATGAAAATTCTCGTCCTTGAAATTCAACTCCGATTGTAATTGGTTTCAGGTTAACATCAACAAACACTAAAAGATATAAGTTCTTAGTTTATATTGTTTTAAAGCAGTTGACGTTCACAACCTCCACAATGTTTTTCAGTTGGAGTTTCACATACACCACGTGAAAGAGGCTGCAAAAATTGTGAAGATATTGTCTCTGCTTGATCCGAAGACAGGGAAAGTAACAAAGAAGTCCCCAAGATGCTTGTTGTCCAAGCAAAATGCCATGGTTGAGGTTGGTGCAAAATTTTATTTCTGCGACTTTATGTCTCGTTTTGTTGTGAAGGGTACGTTTTGATGTTTTGCTCCTCGTCGTGGTCGTGGCAGGTGGCATTGCAAGGTCCGGTATGTGTAGAGGAGTACAGCAGCTGCAGGGCTATGGCAAGAGTGTTCCTTAGAGCTTCAGGAAGGACTATTGGTCTTGGTGTTGTTACTCAAATCATTAGGAGGGAAAACTAGTTTATACTATTTTGTAACGAGTTTGATAAATTAAAATAAGTTGTTTTAGCTCACCACTTTTAAGCATTGGTGGGAAATTTTTGCACTCGGTTTCATTTTATTGTTTCTTGCATAAGTTCTTTCTTGTGAAAAGAAATGAAAGCGTTTTTGTTTCGTAAATACTGTAACAAAATTCACCAAAACTCTAGCTCAAGACTTCAGAAATTATAATGGAATTTAATGGAAGTTTTAATGTTTGTAATAGCAATCTAACTCTTACAATATTGTCCATGGGCGTATATAGAATTAATTGAGCTTAAGTGATTCCTCATTTTATGTACAAATTCAAGATCAAAACTTATAGTATTCTGCTCAAGTGTTTGAAGCTTTTGAATGTAATAATTGATTTAAGTATTAATTATTAAGTAGTAGTTCGAAAAACAAAATAAAAATAAGCTCTCTCTCCCTCACGCGCGCGGCAACTCATTTTGTCTTTTCTTAATATTCTGAGCTAGCGAGTGGCTTTCTCTTTCTATCTCCACATTCGTATGATTAAAATTTTATTATGCTCAATGTTGAATTTTGCAGCACAATACATGAATTAATTAGTGTGTCGCATTCCTTATTTTTTATTTATTCCCCCAAAAATCGTATCTTGTAGCATCAGCTGTATTTTACTTGCAGGTATCATGAAATGTTTGTCTTCCTTTTCAAATTCTTGTGGATTTATCATATTTCACAATGTTACTTGGTGTCATGAAGAAAATTGCAAAAAGTAAGAAGCGTTGTTAAGAGTTGTAAGCAAATGAGTAACGCATTAAAGGTGCAAGTTATAATGAAAAAAGGTAAGCACGAGAGTTCATGCTTTTCTTGTCAGCACTTTTCTCCTGCTTTGTAATTTCGGTATCAAATTTCAGTAATTGACTATGCTATTTGTGCATGATCATTAATCGCGTTTATCTGTCATAATTCATTTTACTGTTTGACATTATCTGGCTACTACACGTGAGTTTTCCAACTGCTTTGCTTTGCCTTGCTTGTTGTGTTCATTTATTGAGTTAGGCTCTCTTTATTGATCTCTGCTTGCATTTTGATGTTTCCCTGTGACTGTTTTAGAACCATACATGATGATATAAAGTTAAGAGAATCTGCTCAACTAAACTTCACATATATTTGTTGGGGTCACCATCCCATCCCAGGTTCGCAATTAAGAAATGGGATGCTTCGTGTCAACTCCGAAAGACATAGGCGAGAACAGGAGGCGGCCAGCAAACATCGGGGAGGTTTCTGTGTTTGTTCCAGGCCTACGGATCCCTAAAGCCGTGAACTTCGCTCAGTCACTGGGAAGTAATGTAACTATATGTTTAGTTGAACGCCTCTCAGCTCTTAGAAACAGAATAATAGTTATGGCAGGGCATGAAGCTCCAACTATTACAAGAACCAGAAGAAGAACGGCCAGTCAGCATGGTTGGTCCTGTATTTTCATATTAATAAGTTGTTGTTTATTATCAATCTCTCGAGTTAATGTTGCTTGCAGGAAGATCCATATTACGTGATCTTCTTAAGGCTCTTGAAGAATATCTGCCAGTCCTTTTAGGGTTGGTTAAAGATGGTAAGTAATCACATGCATCAGATTGAGAAATCCTCTTTTTTTGTCAAACTTGTATATCTTAGCCTAGTTTGTTGAACTATGCAGGCAGTCCATTGCAACACAAAGTACAATTTTCGTGGGTTAATCAAGTGGATGAAGTGGAGGTTTACTTGTAACCATAATAAATTTGTAGAATTTGAAGATTAATTCCCATCTCATTATCCATTACCATATCTCCAGGAAACCGCAATGTGTAGTGCTTGGTATGAAGTATTATCGGTTCTTCACTTTATGGCGACGCTATTGTTATCACAAGCCAATTTATTGCTTCTTCCAAGAACTTCCACTGATGGATTTCAGCCAAAGGTATCAGAAGGTTAGTGCTTGCTTCCTATTGTTATCACTGCATCGTGATGCTCTGCTCAATTATGCATGGAGTTGGCTATTAGATTGGAAAATTACCGCAAAGTGAATGGACTTATTGCATATAGGTTGGACACAGATGCAAACAGACTCTGAATGTTTTCATGGCAATCAAAAAAGAAATGAAATTCTGAAATTTATATCTAGTACATGCATGAAGTTTTGCAGTTGTAAACTTGCATTTTCCAACAGAGAACAGGCGATCTGCTGTTGATATATTCTTAAAGGCAGCCGGGTATCTTGATTGTGGTGTTAGACATGTTCTTCCACATTTGCCGATTGAACTGAGGTATCTTGTAAGTTAGCTAGTAAAATCATAATAGCCATGCCATGGGGAGTCACACTCGTAATTATTTATGTGCCAAGGAGAAATCTTCCTGTGGACCTTGCTGAAGGAGTTCTACGAGCACTTTGCCTCCAAGCACTTGGCCAGGTATTCAAAATAAATCACATGGATCAGGATGGCTATGACAGCTGCTTGAATGTAGATATGATGGTACTTTAACAGGGCGTGGACATCCAGCTTGGGCTTGCAGTTGAGAATAGCAAGGCCACATTGGCCGTCAAAAGGAGACTGGCATGTGAGATGTGGTCAAGTACTGGCAGCAGGTATTCATCTTTTCTTTACCATTCATTTTCTAAGGAAACGATTCTGTTATTAATCAATGTGTGTATAGGCCCAAGATAACATCATGAACCTTCCACTAGCAAATGGTTGGGGAGAAAAGCATAGGCTATTCGTCAAGTGGAAATATATTGAAGCTAAGGTATCTCATACTTTTAAACCATGTTCGTCTGCTTTTAAACCATGCTGTTCAACAAAGTTGTAATTTGGGATCCATGTAGGCTGCTGCTTACTACTATCACGGTTTAATTCTTGATGAGGGAAATACTGAGAAGTCTCATGGAATGGCTGTTGCTGCTCTACAAGCAGCAGACGAGTATCTTAAAGAGAGCAAGAGAACTGCTGAAACTTTTAACTTATCTGTTCCTGTGTCTAGGTAATATATTAATTATTACCTCTTATTCTTATATATATTTATACTGAATATATACCTCTCTCTTTCAGGAACCCTCCCCTTTGGGGAAGCATCAAGTTTCTGTCTGAAAAGATTCCCAAGGATACTTCGAGCAAGGTGCGAATCAACAAGGATCTCTTCTCTCATGAAAAGTAAGTCCAACTTTGATTCTTAGCATAAATTTATTCTATTCCTCATAATCATAGCATGTCCGACTGTTTATTTCTTGGGGGTTGTAGAATCATGGAGACAGCACCAACATTGCCAGACTTTGCTTTGGCCCTCAAACCCAACGAATATCAGCTTCCTCTCGTCGATGCTTCTTGGGAGGAAGAACGACTTAACAAGTCTAACAAGCATAAAGGGTAGAGCTACATTGCTAAAACCCCAAACACTCAATTCTTCATTCTTTGATCAGAACAAGCATGCATGCGATCCACCACAGTGAAATCAAAAGTTACAAAATTTTTCCCTTTTGACAATGAAATGTCTATTACACGAGACTAGATAAGTTTTCACAGTTACATTCCAAAGAAACAAGGATAATGATGTCACTACATCAATCTTCTCCACCATTTTCTGTGTCTTCTGACCTCCTTTTTGCTTCCTCCCGCTCTGCACAAGGCACAATCAATAATGAGCATAAACATGCAATTCACAACTGACACGATGATTGTTAGCTTCATGTTTTATTTTATACAATCATGGTTGTTGTGTTAAAGGATGTACTAAAGGAGACTGGCTGGGTTTAACAAAAGTCTGTTGTGTTGCCAAAGGCACAAGAAATGCTCCACAATAAATAGTCAAGGGTTTAACAAGTGCTTTATGCCCGGAGGCATTTTCCAATGGCCCCACAAGGAAGTGCATAAGACCAAGGAGTAAATCATAAAAAAACACATGAAAATTAGATCTAACGAAATAAAACACATAAAAACATAGGAAATATAGGAAAACACATAAAAAAAAAAACTTAAGTTCATAACTACTTATAAGTCTTTAAAATCTTAAACACCAATATTTTTTGGTCATAATCAAATGTCCACTATCGCCCCAAGTCACGCCCTAGGGGCGCGCCCACCCTGAATGTTGCTTGCCCCAGCCACCTTGGGGTGATTTCGGCCAAACCTCATGCGCTCCGGGCCCAAGTCGCGCTTTTGACAACACTATGCAGCATGCCGCGTCGACCGCCCCTTTCCAACCACGACGACACACACAATCTACCCACAACACACCAATGCAATTCTGCCGTCCTCAGTTTCCTTGTCTCCTATTCGTCTGATTCTATAGCCACACCCAAAGCTCATATCCAAAACTTTTCACCAACTACCACAATTAGAGATTCAAAAACATCTTGGCCCACCTAAAACTTTGAACGTCCTCGTGTGTGATGAATGGGAGGATTTCGAGATCACGTCCAAGACGACATGGGGCATTTACTTCAGCCTTGAGGACAAGGCTATTTCGCCAAGGGAGGCTATTGACAGCGGGCAACATGGCGCACTGTGGTCGATTTGTCTCGTCTTTAATTATTTCTTTGTAGTATTTTCTTGTTGGGTCAGTTATCTTTATGTTTGGAATAGAAAGCCCATGGGCTGAATAGATTAGGGTTCATTGTTTATCAGTGTTGTTAGGATAGCGGGGCGCACCGAGGCGATTAGGCAAAATCACGAGGCGCGGTCGCCACGAATCGGAGCGTGTCATGTGTAAAACCAACTGCACAAAGAAGAAGAAAGAAGCTTGACTGAAAAAAAAAATAAAGAAGAAGAAGAATGAACAAGGAAGAAAGAAGAGGAGAAATAAATGAAGGAAGAAACCAAGAATTAATTTCTTGGAATAGGACAAGGGCTGGTGGTTTTGAAGAGTTTTTGAAGAAAAAGAATCTAAAAAGTTTAAAAGGTTTTTTAATAAACGAATGTGAAAAGTCTTTACAGATTTTTGAAAAGGGGCATTTGAAAATAGAAGGAAACTGGAAGGTTTTATTTAAAAAAAACCTGCAGAGTCCCAAGCAGGCCCTAGCAGCGCCCCATTGCGCACCGTGCGCCCCTGCCGCCCCGGCGCGCTCCCCGAATATGGTGCGCACCAGCCACCTTGGGGCGACTGCAGCCGAGCCCCGTGCGCCCCGCGCCCCAGGGTGCGCCCCAGGCGCGCTTTTGATAACATTGTTGTTTATTTATAGTTAGTCTTTGATTAGGTTTTGATAACTTTTGAGTCACTTGAGTTTGTACAGCGTGTTGTTGTTGTTGTGGCCCTCTTCAGGAGGAGTTTATATTCGTTCAATAATATTACGTTTCGTTTGCGTCAATCTCCACCCTCAATCTATAGGAAACAAGCAAAATGGCAATATTGTAATCTTTGAAAACTAATTTTCATTGAAAATCCTAATTTTCTTTAACATTATTATATATAATAATTTTTCAAAACCTTCCTACTTCTTGTGCAAGAAGAACTAAAAGAAATGTCAACTCCTTAGCAATTTTGATATCTACTATAGAATTCCCTCGAGGCTTTTCTTAAGAAGAAGCAAAACATATATTTTTCCTGATTTACTTTCTCTAGGAGTCCAAGATACAGATGGAGCCTTAATACCAATGGTGATAGAACTAACCATGATTTGGGCCAGAATTATTCATATCCAGTGATCAGACCAACCAGAAACTGTTTAAATATGATTATAAGCCGAAACATTAGAAGTGTTTCCCAACCAAAGACATGCCTATATTTAAGTTAAATAACCTAAGTGTTGCAAGCATGCTTCATTAATGTATGTATGATAAGGTGCTGAAAATTATGCTTCACCAAAAGTCAGCCTCATGTAACATTATCCCAAATAAAACTGTTTGTCAGCATTATCTATAGATGATAAAGTTGCATAGAGGTGATCTAGAATGTCTTCCAGCAGTTCAACGATGTATAATAATCTTACATTCAAGAACTAATTTCGATTATTCTAGTGTACACATGAGGCAGTTACACCAGAGATGTACTTTCTCTAACATAATTTCAAGTAGTTAATAGAGAAGCTAGTTGAGAAGTAAAAGAGACTTGTTACCAGAAAACCATGGAAATCCAAATGCACTCCGGGCATGAGACATGAAAATGTTAATAAGAACAAGAGAGACCATCTCAAACCACCAGTAAATTGGACAACCAAGGCAAACTGTTGAGGAAAAAGATAGCATACCCATGAGTATTAACATAGCCTTCTGAGTGCGCCTTTCGAGCTTGTCCAGCCGCTTCTGCACATCCCTTCGTAAATCCCAATTTGGTTTCTTTGGTGCTATGTTGAGAAAAGGATCCTTTTTTATATTCAAATCACAACAGTTAGTATCAAATATTTGAGAGGGAGCAGGATAGGGGATGGTGAGGACATGTGATATAACTCCATATAAGTACCTCTTTATTCTCCTCTGGTGGAGGAGCTACCAGTACAGGGTCTTCGAATTTGGGCAATACGGGCGGGGCAAGTTTACCCTCTTGCAGTTGCTTATCGTGAGGAAGGTAATTCCGAAATTTCATATTAACATTGCTAGGAGAAACAGATATAACCAGTCAGCTACATAGTCCAAAACAAATTTCAGCAAAATACTACAAAATAGCAATGAATTGTTCCAAGGAAAAGCACATGAATAAAATTAAGTGTTTGATAAAATAACATGAAAAATATAAAGCCATTGCGCTATTCGTCCTTCAAGGGAAGTGCAAAACCCTAATCTTAAATTGTGAGCAGCAGAATCAATGATTAGAAGGAATCTTACTCATTTTCTTCCTCCTCGGGTTGATTGTCAGCAGCAGCATCGTTATCGGGAGTGTTGAGGAGTTCCTGAGCAACTCTAAGGGCTCTCAGCCTCTCTCTGCGAGTCGCCGCCGCTGCGTCGAGCGATTCCTCTTCTCCACCGCTCATTTTCACCGATCACCTAGTATGTATGCCTGAACCCTACTTCACGTTTTCTCATCTTTTATTGTAAGACATTATTTTTCTCTTTTTAGTTATTCTCCATTTTCTCTTTTTTAGAGGCTTTCACATGTCACAATTCACAAATCACAAACTTTTTTCAAGTGTCACATCAATTTTGTAAATTTGATTGAGAACACCTACAATTAAGAAGCCACAGATCTTAGCCATTTATGATCTCACCAATTATTTTTCTAATTTATTTTTTAATCTTATTAAATCGCCAAATTTATATATTCATTTAATTGCATTAATTATGAAATCAAAGTAAATGATTAAAATTCTAAAATATACATAATTCTATCGATGACAAGCCACTTCGATTTCATTAAAATTTATCATCATTAAATACAAAAAACAAATATTAAAAAAGTAACAAAAAAAATAAAAATAAGAAAAAAAAGGAAAAAAATTAAATCGCGGGCCAGCCCAACTCGTCTGCGTCACAATAGTGGACAGTGATTCAGGCGCGGCCCGGGCCACAACTCATGCCACACTCACAGCCTAAGTTGTGGCACGCAACCTAGCCTCATCCCTACAGCGCATAGGCGATGTCGGGCCTCATGCACTAACCGGATTTTTCGATGCGTTGCGAGTGCCCTTACATTCCAAAACAATTTCTCCATTCATTTTTTTTTCTCAATTCTGATTTGTTGTTATTTTTTCCTCACATATCATTTCTCTTATCCCATATCTTTAGTAAAGCTATATAAATAATTGTTTATGATATCTCATCATATACATATTTTGTATCACAAATTTAATTTGGCCATATACCAATATATAGTTATATTTTTAATGTAAATTTAATTTGACCAATATTACTTTGACTAAATAACTCAACATTCTATTTTTATATTGAAATTTTAACAAATGAGAATCTATTTAAAAATCTTTTAAAAAGATCTATATAAGAAGATAATTTTCTAATGGATTTGTTTGAATTAATATAATTTGAACTGAAATTTGATCCAAATAAATAATTTTGACTAAATAAATTATTTGTTTAATTTAATATGCCAGTGAAAAGAAAGATACTTTATATAGCGTCACATCATCACTCATATGTGGCATCACAATTTTTTTCTTTTTGATTAATTTTAAATCTTTAATAGTAATTCTATATATAATATCTCACATTGATTTTGTACCAAACTTCATCAAATGAGTACTTCTATCAAATGAATATTTATATTTTTTTCATTTAACATAAAGAACCAAGTAATAGTTACCTTAAATATAATTTGGCCAATTAATTGGTTAGCCAAATAAATAGTTTACTTATATTTGGAAAATAAAATATGTGACACCCCAGATTTCTACTAGAGATAAGCATTATCTTAAGAATAATGTAATACGAAGATAGGTCTCTAATCCCATTAAAACATGACAAACTATTGTACATGTCTAATGAGTCGGCGATAGTCGTATGGGAGCACTTTACGGCCTGGTTCCCTCACCTGCACACACCGATTCACACGAGCACCGCCATTGCACTTAGATTAGGTTTCTGGTGGCAAGCATATCGCAAACTCCACACTACTCACATCAGCTTTATCATCATGTTTCTTGTTTTCTAGTTATTTGGATGGAGATGAATAGCCACAAGCACAATGGCATTCCTTTCCGACCTTCACATGTGATTTCACAGGTGATTCGTCAGCTGTGCGTTCTGGTGGCGGTGGGAACGCTGGTCCCTGACATTTGCGTGTCAGCTCCCTGCCAGTAGATTTCATGCTTCTCGCTCTTCCGCGTTCGCAGGTTCTTACGATCATCTCCTATATCATGGCGTCCGCCCGATGGTTCTTGGATCAAGCTCAACATAGATGGATCTTTCACTGCCCCCTAGAAGGTGCTTCGCCAGCGTTGGCGGGTGGTGGTGGCGTCATTCAGGGTCTGGATGGTGGCCTTTTTGGTGCCTTCTGTACCCATCTCCGGGCTAAATCAAGCTTTGAGGCGGAGCTACCTCTTCTTCAAGGCATAATTTTGGCTAGACAGTTCTCCATGCATGTTTGGATAGAGATGGATTTGGCTGATGTGGCCGCTATGATGACATCAGGGCAGCTCAGCTCGGTGGACGTTAGTCACCGTATGGTGCAGATCCGTGCTTTGCTCCGACAGATGGACTCCTAGTTCACCCATATCTTCAAAGAGAGGAACCGTGTTGCAGATTTCTTGGCAGCAGGGGGGCTCAGACCTTTGTCCGCACTATCGATGATGTTGTTTCGGTTGCCTCGCTATGTGAAGACGCTTGTTATGATGGATCGGTTGGGGTTCCCCAACTTTAGGTTCCGATATCGAGATGCTTAAGCTCACTCAACATCGCTATGTTATTTTGTTTCTTCTCTATTCTTTTGTGGGGACAGGTCACTTTTGGGCCTCTCCCCGATATGTGTTCTATTTGTACGTCCTTAGTATAGGCGAATGTGCTACTCATTTATGGCTTGGCCTTTGCACTAGCTTAGGTTTTATATACCTTGTTTCTCTGTTTGGACCAAGTCACTTTTGGGCTTGGTCATCTACGAGACATATGATTATTGTTTTTGATATCTATAGGTTGGGGGATCCACCTAAGCCCCCGTCCTGAAGGGCGTTTGAGGAAAGAAAAAGGTTGACAATAAATGAGGACTCAAATTATTTCAATTTAGATTTCATGCATTTCATTAACATGGCCAAGGTTAGCAAATATTTGGTCTGACACTGCAGCCTTTCACGATAGGTGGTCTAAGTCTATCTAGGCTATGAAACTTATTTTCTTTTGCAA
>JAYDZE010557246.1:0-12963 GCA_034509125.1 Monilaria moniliformis | reverse complement strand
TTTTTGCAGCACTGGGGAACACCATTGTAGCTAAAGATATTGATCAGGTAGGTCTCTTGCTGTTTTTCTTGTTAAATATATTACAGAAATAAAAATTAGCACCCATTCATTAATTTTACATAAAAAGTTGGTGAATGTTTTTCATTTCTCTATGTTATTGTTATGCTTGCAGATATCCTGCATTGCACTTTCTAAAGTATTGTTTTTATATAACCATGAAACTGTATACCATGTCACAAATGCCTTTGTTTCCAACATATTAGTTTATATTTTCATCTATTGTTTCTTTCTTCTATGTTTATCCTGACATTGTAGGCAACTCGAATTGCTTATGGTGGGAAGAATGGATCCTGGCGTGTCGTCACACTTGATGGTGCTCTTTTTGAAAAATCTGGTACAATGACTGGTGGAGGGAATCGGCCAAGTGGTGGCAAAATGGGGACTTCTATTCGTGCTAGTGTGTCTGGAGAAGCTGTGGAAACCGCTGAAAAGGAGCTATCAGATTTGGTTGAAAGACTAAATAATCTAAGGAACAGAATATCTGATACTGTTAAGAATTACAGAGATTCAGAAAAAGCAATTTCACCCCTGGAGATGAATCTAGCAAAAATCCAGAAGGAGGTAGCTCAACTGTCTTAGATTGTAGGTTATTTATTGTTCAAATGCTTATCATGGTTATCAATTACACCAACTGTTGACAGATAGAGAGTCTAAAGCTATTACTTGGGGATCTAGAAAAACAATTAGGTTCACTCAAGGCAGGATCACAGGCATCGAAGGCAGAGCTGGTTAAGCTGCAAGAACTTGAAACCATCATTTCTGCTGAAGAGAAATCAAAGGTTCAGAACAACTAAAAAAGAAGGTTACTGTATCATCAAACCTCTATGCCTACTTGTTAGCCTCTTCATGATCCTTAAAAACTGCATGAAAAATATTATTGCATAAAATGCCCTTTACAGCTGTTACTTCCTTTGTCCTTTTACTATTTGCTTTTTGATAGAGCACGACTGAGAGTTTCTCATTTAAAGGTAACGATCTTAATTGTATATGAGATCTCAAAGATTGTTGATACTGCAAGAGGATAACACGAGTCATCTAATGTTCAGGAGTAGTTCCATTACAGTTGCAAATTGAGGCTCAAAACTGAACAAGGAAGTTATCATTTCATGTACACTTTTGCCATTTTTGTAGGCTTTGGAGCTACAGAACAAAATAGAAAATGCAGGAGGAGAAAGGCTGAAAAATCAGAAAGCAAAAGTTAGCAAGATTCAGTCTGTAAGTAAAAGTCAATAATGCTGAACAGAAGTTAAACACATTACATTTCCTGATTTTGGATTTTTTTACTTTTCATCCCACCCATTTTTAGGAAATTGATAAAACCAGCACTAAGATAAACCAAGACAAAGTTCAAATGGAAACAGGTCAGAAGACGATTGAAAAATTGAGAAAGGGGATTGAAGAGTCCAAAGTTGAGAAGGAAAGGCTATTGGAAGAAAAGGAGAAATTACGTAGTGCATCCAAAGAAACTGAAGAAAAAGCTATAAAAGTTATGGAGGATTCTGTCAAGATACAGGAGGTTAGCATTCATTTCGTTGTGTATTGCAAATTTCTACTTGAATGGTCATTTAAGCCAAATTGTAAGCAACTTGCTTAAATAACTGGTGGCTGTGTTTGTAGGTAATTAATCAACATAAGGATGCTCTGGACCAAGCAAAATCAGACTATGAAAAGCTTAAGAAAGTCATGGATAACTTGCGGACATCTGAGGTCTGGTTTACTAGTATCTTCTTAATTTTAATTGTTAACTTTTAACTCTTTGTTCGCATCAATTATCTATATAAACCAATATAACCTATGGTGCAGGTTGATGCTGAATACAAGCTACAAGATAAGAGAAAAGCATGCAAGGAATTAGAAATTAAGGGGAAAGCTTACAAGAAAAGGCTTGATGTTCTTGAAATCGCTCTATCAAAGCACATGGAGCAGTAAGTGTTTGGTCTTGGTTATAGCATCACAATTTTCTTAATGATACCTTACTATTGCTTTGTTTTCCTGTTTGATTTTTCTATGTCTGCTGGTCTTGGTAACCTTCTTATGCAGGATTCAGAAGGATTTGGTAGATCCGCTGAAGCTAGAAACAGTTTTGACAGATGCAACTCTTGTTCAAACGAGTGACCTTAAGCAGGCTCTTGAGAAGGTGGCACTCCTTGAAGCTCAACTGAAGGACATGAACCCAAACCTTGACTCAATCTCAGAGTATGCATGAATATTTTGGGGATTATAAGTTTACAAAGGTGTATAGCCCTTTTTGATGTTTCTGAGCTCTACATTGTATTATTTTCTGTGATAAAGGTATCGGAAGAAAGTTACTATGTATAATGAGAGGGTTGCAGATCTTAATCTGGTCACTCAACAACGTGATGACACAAAGAAGCAATATGATGAATGGAGGAAGAGGAGGTGAGTAATTGATAATAATTTCAAAGTAATGATTCCTTGTTCTAATTCTCATCTCATTTCTTTTAAGCATTTTACCATGTTTGACATTTTCAGGTTAGATGAATTCATGGCTGGTTTTAACACAATTTCGTTGAAACTGAAAGAGATGTATCAGGTTTCACACAACATTTCCCTGAATCTCTCTTCACTTACAATGCAATACTACCTGCTTGGTGGAGAATTCAATTCTCTTTGCTTGATTTGATTGGTCAATGACTTCTTATGAACTTTTAGTTTATAGGATAGGAATCATAGGATGTGACTATGAAAATGTGTCTAATTTCGTTCTTTTATAGTTTTCGTGTCACTTGATGTGCACGTAAAGCTTCCTCACAACAATTGTTTAAACTCTCTTTCTTTCTATGCAAGTTTTGCTTCTGTGTTCTACTTTTCTTTGTTATACTTTATGCTGAATCATTTTTGGTAAAACCACTTTTCCCATTCCTATTGCTGGTTGCTTCACCTTTCACATATTCATTGAAGTTGTGATGTGGTCTTTCCACAGATGATAACACTGGGAGGGGATGCTGAACTCGAGTTAGTGGACTCATTGGATCCCTTCTCTGAAGGTGTTGTCTTCAGTGTCAGACCACCGAAAAAGAGCTGGAAGAACATTGCCAACTTATCAGGAGGCGAAAAGGTATGTTTTCAACTATAAGCACACACTCCTCGACAATTTTTTCTGATTTCACAACAACATTTACTCGTACATAAAAGCTTCTAATTTGTAATTGTGATATATCAGACGCTCAGCTCATTAGCCCTAGTTTTCGCCCTCCACCATTACAAACCAACACCACTTTATGTGATGGATGAGATTGATGCTGCTTTAGGTACACATACCAGAAATTTTCTCTGTCATTTCCCCTCTTTAACACCCCTTGTTATCGCTTTCTAATAGCATCTGCGCAAAATTCAACCTTTATGGCAGATTTCAAGAACGTATCTATTGTGGGGCATTATGTAAAGGATCGTACAAAGGATGCACAGTTCATCATCATAAGGTTGTGTTTGGAACTAAATCTTTGCTCCATTTGCGATTATGTCTGCTATATTTCTGTACTTACATAAACTTGTTTTACACATGCAGCCTACGCAATAATATGTTCGAGTTGGCTGATCGACTCGTCGGAATATACAAAACCGATAACTGCACAAAGAGCATCACCATCAACCCTGGGAGCTTTGTAGTCTGTGAGCAGCAGGCTTCTTAAAATTTCTTTACCAAAATCAATCTTTTGCTGTGCCATGGAAATTATGGCTAACTGATTTTTTCGGTCTGTGTATTTAGTATTTATGGAGAACAAATATGTAAATATATTCCTGTCACGTTCTGTTCCCTCTAATTATTTCCATCTGCTTTTGTGAAGTAAAATCTTTCTTGTTCTCAGTTGTGTTTTTACATGGCAAAACATCAAACATGGTTGAGATTTTGGTCTGGCGGCGTGTTGTCCTTGACGCTTCTCATACGGCGGAGCTTGAACAACAGTGACAGCGACGGCGTTAGTGAGCCTGTAGGGTTGTCGGAAACACAAAAAACTATAGGACCAGGCTCGCCCTGATGTCCCACAAACAGGGCCTAGTAAATACAAGCATATGCGTTTGTAGTAATTGATTAAACCTTATATCCCCTCTTGTTTATTTTCTGGGGTTTTACTTACCTGGCCAAGATCGAAGTGATGCACAATCTACACAATGATATATTAACATCACATATATATATGTATAGTGACGAAGCAGGACGTTTTATGCCACAAGAAGACATCTCACAACTTTCTTAGTAAAGTTTATCTTGATATCAAAATATAAGTTAAACTCACAATTTAATTACAAATGTTGAAAAGTTCTATTTTTATAAATTAATTACCTATAAATATACGAAGTATATCCAAATTTTGGTTTCTAACAAATTCTATTTTTTGGTCACAAAATATGAGTTTTTGTAATTTGACATTAATCCAAATTTCATTGGCCAATAACTTAATTTTTTGAAGTCTGATGTGAAATTTGAATGTACTGTTGGAAAGCTCTCGACGATACTTTCTAATGGTATGTGCTATATAAATCCAAATTACGACCGAAAAGGAAAAAAATTAGAATTTCATGGCAACAACTTTCAAGCCATTTTTTGACCACTTTCAATGACCAAAACCCAACATTATGGATAATGTTAAAAGGCTACCATCAAAAGGTTTCCGAAGATACCTTTAGATTTTACATCGAACCTCGGGGAACTGAGTTGTTGGCCAAAAAAATTTGGTCTATGCTTCCAAACAAATTAAAAGTTCATGCATTTTTTTTACCAAAACAGTAGAATTAGTTAAAAACCAATATTTGGAAATAGTTTATGCTTTACAAGCAACTAAACTTATTTTTATTACAACACGAGACAAATTTGAATATGACTAATTCAATAAAAATATTTTTTACAATTTATAATTTCAATATAAAATTATAAAAACACCCTTGACATTTTTCAAAATTACTGGAGAGCCATGGCCCCCAGGCCGCAATGTGGCTCCGTCAATGTATACATGCATGTGGGTGTGTGTATGTACCTATTAAAATTATTGTTAAAGTAAGAAGGTGAGAATCGATTGCACTAAATGTACAATTTATCTGCACTGTAATAATATTTAAATATATTAAGATTGTTATAGTGTTCTCACAATGCTAATACCTTCTATGTACACTAATATATTATCAGCTTCTTACTATAAAAAGTTATTATAAATCAAATCCTTATATATGTATATGATTGAGTTATTATAAAAATTTGATTTTACCTAAAAACTACAAAATTTTCACTTAATCTATAAGATTTATTTGTTTGACATGATTCTGACATGAAAAAGTAATCTAATTTCAAATTTTTAAATTGTTGTGTTTGTTTGATATTTTTATCTGATAAGGAAAGTAATAAATTTTTTGAAAACAAATGCAATTTCATTGGAAATTTAATTAATGAGATAATTGTGAAATAGTGAAAAGTTATGATTTTAGTTTTCAAATTCAAAAATTATGTATGACGTTATTTTGAAGAACAAATATTTTACTCACGTTAAAAATTCCAGCTATCACATCATTATCAATTTCATTGGAGATTTAATTAGTGGGATAATTGTGAAATAATAAAAAATTATGATTTTAGTTTTTAAATTCAAGAATTATGAAATTGACTAGGAAGATAGTACCTCATGAAAAATTTCATTAAATCTGAGTCGCAATCTCTCGACAATAAATGCGCACATATCCCCTAGCAGATCCTCCACCAGCCATTTTTCGACATTTGGACATTTTGGACCGTACGATCCCGAGCTAATTATTAGACGAGGTTGATATCTGCCAACCAACTAAATGATTAAGTTGTCCACATGATAACCGATGCTGGTGCATCACTTTTAACTCAAGGGTGATTTATTATTTATAACTGATATTTCCTCAATTCCACAAAATAGTACACATATAAGTGTCATAAAGCAAAAGTTAAATATTATATATGGTGTATGGAGAAAAAACTTTAATTAATATAAATATTAGTACTTTTTTTGTAAATAAGTGTATAAAATATGGTAAGAAAAATACATTCACCATAAAAGATGGTAACATAATTTGTTTATTCTATATAATGTAAATCAAACACTTCATTTTTTCTATGTAATGTAAATGTAACACTTCATTATATAAAAAAGTTAGATGTGGTCCCTAGTACAATTTACAAGTAAATTGTGTATAGATTACTACTAACTAATCATATCTATAGCAGTTGTGATGTAGTTAAAATTAATAAAATTATATTTAAGAAACTGAGATAGATCTATTGAGATATTTTGATAATAAAAAAATAATAAATAATTTGAATATTATGACTATATACTAACGAATTAAAAAATATATATATTGCCTAATTATTTTGAAGGCCATGTCATAGTTGTAAATGACAATGAATAGTAGTACTTATTATAACAAATTTTTTGAACGCTAGTACTTATTTTAATAATATAAATATATATTAGCAATAACCTAATAGAACATATTGTAACACAATGTTTTATGTAATATAAAATTTATTATAATAAAATTATATAACATATATATAAAAATATATGTAAGGATATAATAATCTTTTTATATTTGAATTTGAACATTTATGGCATTTGATGCAGATCAAATTGATCCATTTAGCATCACCCTCTAGTTAATTGAAACTCTCGAAATAACAATAATATTAATATTATAAGCATACGTATCACATAGCTTGGTTGAAGTCTTCGCCCTTGAAAAAAGTTGATAGATTAAACTAGTGTATAGGAAAGAAGATGTGTTAATTACTTGTACTAGTGTGCATGTAATAGGGGCATAACTAATACAACCCAAAATATCAACCACAAGTTTACTTTTAATTGTCACACTAATATTTTACTTTTAGCCACAATATCCTCAATTTAGTTCCAAAAAATTCAACTCCAAATCACCCACAACTCTATTTTTTTTCATTTCATCATTTTTTTTAATTAATTTTCAATTTCACATACACACACACACACACACACATATATATATATATATATATGTATATATTATTTAATGTGCGATATTTGAAAATAACAAAAATCACTTGATAAAAATTCAAAAATGGAACTTCCTAAAAATTACATTAATTCAATAACAAAAAATTCATTAATTAAATATCAAAATTATATTAATTAAATACCAAAATTTCATCATTTTTTTTATTATTCTTCAATTTCATATATTTATTTAATGTGTGATATTTGTAAATAATGAAAATTACTTAATATAAATTAAAAAATCAAATTTCCTAAAATTACATTAATTAAATAACAAAAGTTTCATTATCAAATATCAAAATTAAATTAATTAAATACCAAAAATGACATAAATTAAATTTCTAAAATACCAAAAGTAACATAATTTAAATTCCTAAAATTACACAAATAAAGAAAAAATTTAAAGCATATTGGAAAAACAAAGAAACAACATAAAAGAAGGAAAAATGGATGAAAATAGAAGAAAACAACAAAAAATATGGCAAAAAAAGAAAAAAGAAAAACTAAATGTTGAAGTGAGATTCGAACTCACATCCATTAGACGTGGAGTGAAAAATTTCTACCACTAGTATACTTGTCAAATGGGTCGGACCAGCCTAGCTCAGGTAGGCCCAGGCCCAGTGATGCCCAAACGCATGACTAGAGCATGCCAAATTGGCTTTTTTTTACAAATATGGGCCCAAAATTGTTATTTTTTCCATGCATTTTTTACTTCTACATGTATTTTTTAAATTTTTTATTACCAAATATCATAAATTGAAAATGGTACAAATCGTACAATCACAATATAAATAGAACCTAATATAAAATACACAAAAATTAGTTAATTTGGATAATTGTACCAATCATAACTCATAAGTATATTCTACATGCATACAATATATTCACCATTTTTAATCTATATCATTTATGTATATTTTGAAAATTACATGGGGGATTTTATATTTTTATGATTTAATATATTATCTCATAACTTGCTTTTATAGTCTTAAAAGTTACTTTGTTGTGATCGTTCTATTTATAATAATAATAATAATAATAATAATAATAATAATAATAATAATAATAATAATAATAATAATAATAATAATAATAATAACAACAATAACAACAATAAATATCTTTCGAGCTTATTTTTTGGAAAGATTCAATATAATTAACAACCAGTGAGATGTATGAAGTAGAAAAAAAATGTTGTAAATATGAACCAAATTTGAATTTTATTCAAAAGTTATTAAGTGGTGAGTTTTATTTGGGCCTGGCCTGAGTTTCAAACGAGCTTGGGCTTGGGTTTTAAAAAAGGTCCAATTGGAGTCTGATTCAAACGAGTGGCCCAGCCTAGGCCCACTTTGTTTTTCTACTAGGCCGGCCCATACTTGACTTGGGCCAACCTAGCCCAGTCCATTTGACAAGCCTAATCACTAGGCCATTCACATTTTTTATATATAAAGTCAATACACAGTTTTAAATTAAAAAAATAAAGAAGAAAGAGGAATGCGGCCTTTGTAGTGCAACAGTCTTGCGGCCACCGCAGCTGGACGTTCTGCCGCACCCTCGGTTTCATTTGCGGTCGCCGCTCGCCCTCCCTCCAATGCAGCCACAACCATGTTTGCAGCGGTGCTGCTACTTCTTTTACCAACGCTTTCGACCACAGGCATTCAGTGACAATGTTCCTTCGACTACTATACGGCCACAATTCAACATGTAATAACTATATGACCAATCCATTACTCCGTGGGCTTAGTTGAGCATTTAATGACCAGTTGATTATTTAACGTGCTTAATTCAACATATAATGACTATTAGGCAGTACTCCGAGGGCGCAATTCAGAATTTAACTTTGTGATTTTGGGTTTTGCGGCTATTTGGTTTCTCGTTTCCACCTGTTTCTAGAGGAAAAAAAATTAACTTCGTATAGGGAGTAGTATGATGGTTTAGTCGAAAGCTGGAAAAGTAGCTCACGGATTAAATTTTTCACATGTGATGCCACAATGCTCGATGTAAAAATTTGAGAATTGATTACAGTCAACTTTGATTGTAGCTTGGCTACCATGAACCACTTAAAACAACGGGCTTGACGTAAGATTTCTAAAACATAATGGTATTTTTAGTGTCAAGATTCTTCTAAGAACCAACCAATTGGATCATTAATTCTAGACAATGTCTAATTTTGCGATTACCCTAAGTCCCAAATGTTGAAAAAATAAATATAAATTGTGTATCAAATTGCCATCTTTTGAAAATGATGTTGAAATTGTAAATTGGATCATATGATTTGTTTGGTAGTTTTTCCAAATCAGATTGGCCTAAGATAAAGGGGCAACGTTTTTTTTCAGGCATGAATTTTTTTCTACTTGATTTTTAGGTTAAAAAAGAAAGGCATCACATTTTGTTTTAAAAAGATACACAAAAATAGGGCTGCAATTGAGATTATAGACGTGAGAGTAAGGCTGCTGGTTCCATCAATTTCAGAAGTTGGAATTGAGTAAGTGTGGCGACGAAGCTCCGCTAGAAAATAGAGTGAGTGTAGAAATATTCAGCTTGGTGCAGTTATGTTCAAAGCTTCGATCGGGTATACATAAGCGTGGTTCGATTGAGCTGAAATTTTGATAGTGGATAGTCGACTTGAAGATCTTGAGTTTGAACAGCGGGTTTGTCCATCCGTGAATAGTAACATTGGATTTTCTGGTGTCGAAATCAGCCCTTGTTTTGGTGAGTTTCTCATCTTGTCTTTGGATGTTTTGCTTAAGATTGTGTTATTAGCCTAGTTGGAGTTTATACTCGTTTTAGAGGCTGGATATTAATCTTGTAGCTAACCCTACTATATTGGAGCTTTTTGAGTGAACTCTCAAGTCCGTGGTTTTTTCCTTTTGCTTTGAAAGGGTTTTCCATGTAAAATTGGTGTCTCCTCTTATTGCCTTTATTTTTGTTAATATTTGTCGTTGATATAATTTTTGTGCCATTGTCTTTGAGATAATTACCGACATGTGTTATTGGGAGAGAAATAACTTCATTTTTGCTTTAGGTTTCAGGTATAAAGACGGAACATCTATAGCTGATCAGGTGAGTGATGGTAGAGATTTCGGCGCCACAAACTCAGATTCGAGCAATGGTAGAGATTTCGGCGTTGCTGTCTCAGAATCTGACACCATCGTCTCAGATTCGAAGAGCAACACAAATTCTGGCACCACCGTCTCAGAATCATAAATCTTCATCTCAGGATCGGGATCGACACCAACTCTCAATGGAGTTTCTGGTACAGTCGCCTCGAATCGACATCGACGACTACGACTACGGTGACAGTAAGAGAGAGTAGTCGGCACCTTGGTGTCGATTTCAGATTCCATTAAAGAAGGAACTTGACGAGAAGGGGGGAATCGACAAGGAATAAAATGAGTTGGGGCGGCTAGGGTTTGAAGTATGAAATGAAGAGATGAGTCTATAGAATATGTAAAATTATTTTGATTAGGTTTAGTTAATTTGTTTTTTAGTGGGTTGGATTTAATTGGGTGAGTTTTAATTAGTTAGATCTAATTAGGAGCTTAATTAATTAGGCTGGATTAATTAGATAAATTAGGCTGGATTAATTAAATAAATTGGGCTTAAGAAAAAAAATAAGGGGTGACATAAGTTGTAAATAGATTAATATTTAGGGGTATTGTGTTGTGAGAAATTTTCCAAAAATAGAATGAACTATTTTTGGTGGACGGACCAAAATAGAAAAACAGGACTATTTTCGGTAGACGAAGGAACTATATAATTTAATTGATTTTTAGAAATTCAATTGATTACTCTTTGAAAACTTCCATTGAATCTAAGTCAATGAAATAATATGAATGACACTCCAATGTTTGAAATAAATGAATATATGTGGGATATAAATTAGATCAAGTATGAACTTGAGTTGAATGAAGAAACTGAAATTAATTTAAATCCTATTACCTAAATAAGATTTGACACGAGCTGAAAAATATCAACATTTGATGATGAATCATATCTTAGTTGAACTTGTTTTGGCTACTAATTAATGGCTATATATATTAATAAATATGATAAGAATAAAATTTTTGTTGGATAAAAGTTAAAGCTTGAGTAGTTTATTTGTTAGAAGATATTGATGTTCCATTTAATACTATTGAAACTGATCTAGGAATCTTGTTTGAGGTGTTAAGAAGTGAATCGAGAATACCTTATTATGTTGCCATCTGTCCTGAATTGTTCAGTATGATTAAAATGGTGGAAGATACGTTTTAATAATTTTATAATAACTGTGACGTCTTTAACTTTCTGATCAATTTAGAAGTTCATTTACTATGCGTATAAATTGTTAAAACAAAACTCCAAGAAGCTGTCAAATTTTGGTAGGCGAAAGGGAAACAGTTATAACTCGCTAACCACTTGGAATCGTTCAACATACTTTTTTTTTTCAATTAAAATAGACACATCTAGGTCTCTATAAATATAAGGTTTAATCTCCAAAGACATTCATGTAAAAACAGTTATTTCGTGAAGTTATTACATTAAAGTGAAAATTAGAGTGAAAAGTTATTATATAACATAAAATGTGTTTAGCATGACTAACAAACTATATATGGTTGTAAACTAAGCTTAAAAGAGATCAGTATTAATTCATAAAGATGTAGGCATGAGATAGTGAGTTATTATGTTGAATTAGTGAACAAGAACTTTTAGGTTAATGTATGAGCGTTTGATAGCCTAAAATAAGCTAATGAAAACGATTTATAAATGTTGGTAGCATATACTCTATTAGATTAAAGAGTTTGCATGATCTAAGTCCCTAAATAATAGAACTACATATATATAGTAAGTAAATGGGGTAGTTACAGACATGTATATCTATGTGCATCTTTATGGTCTTGATAAGTTATATACGTGGAATGTAACACGTAAGGCAGCCGAGGAAAGAAAGGTGAAGGATTGAAATGATCATGGTAGCGAAACTTTTTGCATATACGAGGTAGGGTGTTTTTGCATTAGGATTTGATTAACCTAATTATTTTAATGTTATTGCTTATATATATATATATATATATATATATATATTTGGTGATATATACATGTGATGTGTGTGCTAATATGTTACAACATATGATATTGAATATGATAAGTGAGATGTACTAAATTAATTACGAAGTCAATGTATGATTATGTGCTAATAACCTGAATTAATTATGGATATTATTATTATGTACTATGTGTTGATATTATATGATTTGAATACAATAAGCATAAATTGTATAGTCTCATGCTTGAGTGTGCTTATAGGGATATTTTGCAAGTCATAAGATAGCAGTACTACAACTCTGTTAACCATTCGTCTTTCTATATATATAAGTGTAGCGATGGTTTATCAGTATATTTGTATTTGGGCCTCTTCTAATATGTTGTATCCCATAATAACCCTCAAGGGTTTTCAGCGCTGATACTTAGTGCCTTCGGGCTATATGTTGTGCACCATGATGCAAGACCTATTCGAGTCCAATCGGTGCCCTTGTGTGGACGATATGAATATTGATATATGAATTTGTTTTTTTTTATTATCTCTGTTCTGGTCCGTGTACCCATGTTGGTCACTAAGCACGTTAAGGGGCAAATTATGTGTCGTTATTATATATATGAATATGTGATATGTCTCTAAAATCCTGATATGAATTAGTATATAAATTTGGAACACTATTCTTTTAATATATCTTTGAACGCTAACATGACTTGGAAATTGGGTTTGAAATGACATGATGATTAACACTTTGATGAGTAGCAAATGTTGCTACTCTAGGAGGGTTAATTAGAGCTTGAATTGAGCACAATTCTACACTAAAAGGGTGAATTTTGGCAGGAAATCAAGAGTACAGAAGATCGAAGCCGAGGTGCG
>JAYDZE010557235.1:0-12966 GCA_034509125.1 Monilaria moniliformis | reverse complement strand
ATAGACAAGAACCATTAATACATTCTCATACCTTGAGCCGTGGACGTAGACTTCATTAACAGTCGAACCACGTAAATTCCTGTGTCATTTACTCCTAAATTCAGCTCATAATTACTGTTAATTAAACTCTTCGAAAACTAGATCGATCAATTCCCATAATCCTCAAATAAAAATTAGGATTTGAATTTAATTTTTTTGTTTTATTGGAATAAGGGGCTCATAATTTTACTAAATTGGGGCTGAAATTTCAAATTGATATTGGGGCTTCAATTCATATTGCATTATTCCTAATTGTTGTTGATTAGTTTATCTGTTGATTATTGCTGATTATTTTTATGTGAATTGACGGGAGTGTTCTCTTTCTAACTATATATTTTTCTTTGTGGTGTCTCGGTTTCGCACGGCCACTCGCTCCGCCGAGGATGTGAAGAGCATTTTGAGCTCAGGTTTGTATCTTTGCTACTGCCAATTATCTAATTGTTTTTTCTAAGTTATTCGCCTTGTCGAATTAGATCCAAATCACGTATTATTTTTTCTTGATTCTCAATTTGATGTATTGATGTTTTTTTACGAGCATATAATTTGTTGTGTGCTGTTTTATTTTGATTGACTGCATATAATTAGTGATTGTCTCGTAATTGTTACAATTGCGCAAAATTATATTTAGGGTCTATCATTTCTATAGATTAATGCCCTTCAATAAAAATACATGATTGCCTTCTACAAATTTTTTTATCGATAATATTTTTTAAGTTTTCTTATTCATAAGTTTAGATCTTGTAGAGATTTGGAAGTTTTTTTCTATTGTTTGTTTTATCTTTGTATGTTACTTAAAATGGTGTGGATTACATAATGTGAGACCAATGGATTTCCTAGTTGGTAATACGACTTTGACCTTAACTTTAATAATATAAATCAGTAGCTGCTAGCCTGCTAATGATGTATTTGAGTCACTTCAATTCTTGAACTGATTATTTCATGCTATTTTTCTTTCTCCACTTGGGCTGATTGTGATGAGGAATGAATTGAGTTGTTGTTGTCTCAAGTTATCGGAAAGGATATCACAGAGGTGATTGCTGCTGGGAGGGAAAAATTGGCTTCGGTACCTACAAGTGGTGGTGTGGTTGTTTCTGCTCCTACTAGTGCTGCAGGAGGTGGTGCCGTACCTGCTGCTGCCGAGGCGAAGAAAGAAGAGAAAGTTGAAGAGACAGAAGGGTCTGATGATGTAAGTTATATTAAGTTTCCTTTTGCTTGAAACCAATTATAAGTCCAAATGCATCTCTTCCCTCCCTACTCTATGAGCACGATCATCGTATTGTTTATCTGACCTGATTCTTCTTCTTTCTTCTTTTTCATTTTCTATTTCAGGACATGGGCTTCAATAATACGGATCACAGCTACATCTTATTCTACGAAAGGGTGATTATTGGTTGCACAAGCTGAGGTGACGGTATCTGATACTAAGCGCGTTTTGTTTCTCTTTCCATCTTATATCCTCGAGCAGGAATTCAATTGACTGGCCAAATATGCCTATCTTGTTTAGATGAAATGTGGAGACTTTAGATGTATAGTGCATGCTAGATTTTCTTTGTGCTCTGTTTCTACGTGCCTTGTTTCCCTCTTCCTTTATGGAAGTTTGCAAATGTTCATGGTTTTTTCTAATGAACAAATGCTCAAAGTTTTGTTCCTTGTACATATAGACATCACAGATTCTAGTAAAGTTTGGACCACATCTTGTCTTGCAATATGAATTCACATTAGACGGCAGCGAGATCATAATGGAAAGAGAAATTATACTCGGTAAATAAATAAAATAAAATCTGATTTTTTTAAAAGAAATTATTATAGATAAATGAGCAATAAGAGTGTTGTATATAATATATATTAAATAGATTAGCACTAAATACCAAGCACCATGGTACTCAATTGTGTATATATTAAATAAATTAGAATTAGTTACCAAGCATCATGTTGCTCGAAAAAATATCTTTAATCCGTCATGTAATAATGGTTGTTTATTTACCGAGCACTTGCTTTTCCTCGGTAAGTTTGCTATTTAGCAAGCATCGATGTTCGGTAAACCAACGACGAATGGATTGTCGAACACTTTTTATTCTAGCTTAGTGCTCGGTAGTTCTATATTACTGAGCACTTTTGCTCATCTAACGAGCACCATGGACCTTTTTCTGTAATTGTATTAGCAGTCCGTTTAGAGAACTCTACCAATTCTATAGCTTTATAGCTGAATAATAACAAATTTGGTTACTAAATCTCTAATTGTTTATTAGTAAAAGCATCAACTACATAAAGAAGAAAAATTTATAATGTTATATCTATATAAAATAAAGCTGTTAATATTCACAAAATTTAACTCTATATATATATGATATCATAGAGCTAACAATGATAGTATAAGTATCATAATAAGACTGATGAAAAAAATAAGTAATTTACTCTATACATGATTTTATTTAGCACTACTCATAATGTTAATTAGAAACCAATTACACTTCGATAAATGTTACTTAGATAACTAGTTATGAATAAATAATTATGAAATTAGAATGAGGAATTGAATAATTATTTTGATGTTAATTGTTATACTACTAGACATGCATCACACTAAATTTTATTAATTTGAAAATAATCACACTTGAGCAATTTTAAAACTTCTGCTGCAATATAGATTACTTGCTAGCTACAAATACACAATAGTTGGTGGCATGTCCCATGATCCACGCCAAAAAAAAGATTTTCTTGAGAGATCTTCATTACCATCTCAGATTTATATATTACTTATTTTTATTATTTTCTATTTCTTAATTATATGCATATGCTAACAAAGAACTTGTGAACTTCTATAACTTCGTTATTTATATATGCTACCAAAGAGCTTGTTCATAATATATACATGTATACTTGACGGAAAACAACTATCACTTAGTCTATCAGATAGCCAGGAACATTCTTGAAATACAGAGAAAATAAAAAATGGAACGTGAAATAATCTCAAGCACAAACGTGAAGCCATCTTGTCCGACGCCAGAAAATCTCCGACACTACAAGTTTTCGATGCTGGACCAGATTTTCCCGCCAATGGCTCTTCCCGTCGCCCTCTATTATCCAAATACGACGCCAATGAAGGACCCAGATTCATTTACGCAGCAGCTGACGGGATCGCTATCCGTTATTTTGAGCCGCTTCTACCCATTAGCTGGGAGAGCCAGCGGAGAGGGGGAATTCATCGACTGCAACGACGACGGCGTTCCTTTCACCGTCGCCAGATTTAGAGGCCATAACCTCTTGGAGCATCTCACCAATCCGCGCCCCGATCTCCTGCTGCCCTGCGATACCGATTGGGGCACTAAGCCCGGCCCGCATTCCGCCGTCGTGCTCATACAAGTCAACTTTTTCGACTGCGGCGGCGTTGCGATCGGAGCGGTATTCTGGCACAAGGTGGTTGATGGGTCGACGGTGTCGGCGGTTCTTCGGTCGTGGGCTGCGGCGGCACGTGGGGGTAGGGAGCCGGTTTGCCCCAACTACATGGCGCAGTATATGTTTCCACCGAAAGAGCAGATGCCGGTGCAGCTTGGTTCCACGACTGATATCGTCAACACCGGGAAATCAATCGTCACAAGGTAAGGACTATTCTCTTCTTTTCTATTTTTCTTTTCCGGTTTAACTTTTAAATGGAATCGAAATGCATATGCTCCACGATTATACCACTAGTCCAGTCTCACCTCAAATCTAATCTGAATTAAATCTTATACGCCAACCGAGACCGATTGCGGACCGTAGGATTTAAATATCTAACGGATAAAATAAAGCCACATGGTAACGGATTTTAATAACTTATAAGAAACAAGGGTATTTTAGTAAATGGAAAAAATCCCGAAAAATACGAAACAATAACAATAAATCCCGAAAAATACGGAAACAATAACAATAAATCCCGAAAAATACGAAAACAATAACAAACAATATATTTAATACGCTATGATGCTTCTTGGATAATATTATACTGCTTTGTGAATAACATTATACTACTTATTGGATAACACTATAATGTTTTTTTGATAAAAATACGGAAATAATAATAATCAGCATATATAATACGCTATACTGCTTCTTGGATAACACTATACTGCTTTGTGGATAATACTATATTGCTGATTCGATAACACTATACTGCTTATTGGATAACAATAACAATCCACATATATAATACGCTATACTGCTTGTTGGATAACACTATAGTACTTTGTGGATAACACTATACTGCTTCTTGGATAATAACAACAATCAGCATATATATTATGCTATACTGCTTCTTGGATAACACTATACTACTCTGTTGATAACACTATACTACTTCAGATATAACACTATACTATTTCTTGATGATAATTATAACAATCAGCATGTACAGTGTTAATCATGAAGCAGTATATTGTCAATCAAGAAGCAGTATAGTGTTACCCAAGAAGCAGTATAATGTCATCCAAGAAGCAGTATAGCATATTATATATGCTGATTATTATTGTTATCAAAGAAGCAGTATATATTGTACATATATTAATTAAGCATGCTGTTATTTGGAAATAAACATATAATAACTGAATGTGGGGATGTGGAGATCGTAATCTTCGATTTTTTTAGGAAACGATAGTTAACGAGCCCACAATTCACATTTTTTTGTTGTATAGGACATCTTCAAACTTATACTGATTATATAAAACTTATGTACTGCTTGCTAGGTGAATGTATACTATTTAGTAAACAATAATATACTGATCCAAAATTCATGCCATTTAGGATAGATAAATATCTTCCAATATATTTTTCTGTGTCAAAAATACCCTTATACTGAATGGATTACACTGCGTTACTGATTTCATTTTTTGTTAAATATCGGCCGTATAATTTCGGATACAACGGATCAAATTTGGTCTCAGTTCTAATATAAGGGATCACTCCAAATTAGTGCGACCCTATATATATATATAAGTAGTTCAAATGGGTACATGTATATATCGTAAAAAATAATAATGATTTTTAATCTTTAGATTGTGAAGATCTAAGATGAATTTATCATTTTACTGTATGAATCATGGTCAACAATTCAAATCACATAAATGACAAAAATATAATTTTTTGAAAAATTCATTATTTTTCACGAAAAATTTATCATGTTTTATAATTAATTCATAGTATTTCATCATGAAAGACCATAATTTTTTACAGTATTATGGATGTTGATCGTAAAAAGGATGACTAACAATTTTTTTGCGTAAAATAAATAAAGTCTTGAAGGATTTGAGCCTCGTTAGGCGCTGTATATAATTCATAATTTGTGGGTTGTTCTAAAAAGGAATCAGATTCATATGGCGCCTGCAGCAAATGTGTTTGGTCGCCGCCTTTGGATGACCGTTGGTGTTTAGACCTTCTCTTTTATCAGAATTGAGTCCAACGTTGCTGTCCCCACGCATTATTAAATGTTTGTCGCTTGTTATTTTATATATATGCATGAAAAATTGGATTTTCCTTATAGGGCAGGCCAGTCGATTAAAAAACGGACGTCCTATTTTTGACCTTGACTCTCTAGATGCGGCTTTTTACTTTTTTTTAGTGTCCATTTTTGTCTCGCATTAATAACCTTTCTCACATTTAATAATAAAATGAAAATTAATCTCAACTTTATCTTTGGTTCAAATCATTTTTTGGGCAGTCATCTAAACTAAGGTTATATGCAAAATTTTAAATATGAACACCACATATAAGCTATGTCTTCTTCCAAAATAAAAATATAAGAGAAAAAAAGGAGTGAAAGTATTATGATTTTTGTGTAAGTAATATGAAATCATCATTTATAATCATATTCTATAAATTCTGCAACCACTTAATCTATTTTAAATTATAAATGTGATAGTCTAACGTAGTAAACAGTAGTTTGAAACTTGTGCAGTAATGGAAACTTGACTGGAAAAGCGAAAGCGAGAAAGTCCCATAAATAGTTGGTGGATAAATTTTAATGTGAATTTCAAATTTGGAAAATGGAATATTTATGACTTGTGCATTATATTGTTGATTTATTTGTCACAATCAACCAACCACTGATTTTCAATCGATCTAGAAACGTCAAAATAACAAATTGATGCAAAAAAGGCTCAAACCACCCAAGAGTTCAACACAAGGCAGCCAGCATGTTGGCGAGGAGTACAACCCAGTAGGCAAAAAACAACTCTAAAAAATATGATTAAATTAACACTCTAAAAGAATCTAAACAAATTATATATGTTCGGCTTTTTGGCTATAAGGCCTTAATTATATAAATCTACCTGGATTATAGCCGGATAACTATGGATATAAAGCCACGTCACTTTCTATGTCTATGGATTTATCAACCATGTTCCGACCATATATATAATTTAGCCTATGAAACTAGGTACTGTTGCATGCTTTTAAAAAATTAAAACTAGATATAGTTGTTTAGTAAAATATAGGTTCGTTAAATTCTTGAGTTCCCAATTGGGGAAAACCGGTAGATAGTTAACCAATGACTTCCAAAATGGACTTTATGATTAAATAACATCTAGAAAGCGTCCACGTAGGAAATTACTTGGAAACTTAGGTCCCTCTTTTTCCAGAATGATTCCGTTTCCATAGTTTTGGCATTTTCCTTAGAAAAAGTTAAATATGATATGGTAATTCTGTTTATAGTCCTCATTTTATTTATAATAGTCTTCAATCTAAAATAATGATTAATAATTATAACTTTACTTTTTCTTTTATAATCTACAGCCCCTAAAATAATAATTAATAACTGTAACTTCACTATTTTATTTTATAATCTATAGCCCCAAATGAAATACTTACTAAATTGTTAAATAAGTAGAAGAAAAAAAAATTCAAGTTCACAAATCTCAAAAACCCAACTCCATGCCGATTATGGAATTCGATCTCCTCTTTCTCACTATTCTTGACGTCAAAATATCAACTGTCGCCGCTCTCACTTTCTTCATGCACGAGATACTCGGCGGCAGCCGCCTCTCCGCCATCACCGTGATGGTGTCACCGGCATCATCGCTAACCCCACCCTGGTTGTATTGAACGGCGGCATCCTCCCCAAGGACGTTCCCATTAAACTGTCTATTGCCTTGAAAATCGAGGGAAACTATGATCTTAAATTTGAATTCATCAAAAATCATATTTTATATTTTCTGTTCGTATTTTAAAACCATAATTCGAGATATAGATGTAATACAATTTCAAGTAATATTTCTTTTTTCTTCTTTTAGTTATTGTGTTTAATGAATTTTTTGGGTTATAGGATAAAATAATAAATTTATATTTATTTATTATTATTATTTTGGATTAAAATAGTGAATCAAATGAGAATTATGAATAGAATTACCCAATCATATTGGTAACCAATGAACCAAAGTGACTCTAATTCAACTTTTGCAAATTAATACGATATCAAACGCATATTAATAAATAATGGGCCGCAAGCATGATAATTTAATTACCGTAATTATGATTTAATTGAGTTCTAATTCTAGATTAATAAATCTTAATTGTTGACTGCTAAGTTATAACTTTCTAATTAACACCCGCTAGCTAGCTACAACAAATTGTTACAGTAGTGACACAATTTTTGATAAACTGTGAGATCTTTCACTAAATAAATTTATGACATTTTATGATTGGGTAATGGGCTATTATATGTGTCATTGAAATAAAGCATATTACAAAATTCGTGACATTTGAAGGTGTAATTAAATTTTGTGACATATAAAAGTGTAATTATTTTAATGATGTGTCAAAATATAATTATTTTTAATGATAATTTATTTATTACTAGTTTTTAGAAAAAAATTAATCATAATTAATAATAAAATAAGAGCGTAAAAAAAGAGAGAAATAATTTATAAATAAGAAGAAAAAGATTGAAATTGTGTGTGCATGTGCGTGTATGTGTGCGTGCATGAGATTGTAACAACACCAATATGTAACAAAAATATTTTATGGTAATTTAGATGTAGTAAAATTTAACTATATGGATAGATGTCACAAACTTATTACCTTTCCAATAATATTTACTTACATTTTGATATGTAACAAAAATATATAGATATATGTATGGATGTAGCTAAATTGTATTACACCTCTTAGTGTCACTAAAATTGTAGCAATGCTCTTGGTGTCAGTGGAATTATGTCACCACTAATCACTTTTATTGTAGTGGGCCCTAGTTAACTCTCTATCCCATTCAACCCTTAATTATCTCTTAATTAATAATTGTTTGTGTCATAAATAATCTACTAAGAAAGTGCATAGTAGTTATTTCTTGTCTAACACTAATTTTAGAATTGAAATATTGCCCCAGATGTGATCGAGAAATTAATCAACGAAGTCAACTTTCGGAACTCATACGAGTCTCCTTGTAATTTCATATGTAATGTAAAATATAGTTCCGCGACAACTGCCCAGCACTATTGGTTGCGATAAGGATTATTCTTATTCCAATGCTAAGTAGATAGGCGTAAAATAATGTAATTTCAAGGAATTTTGACTTTAGCTAGGCGTGTGCTTCTCGAAAATATCAATGACGATTACTCTATTTATATAATAATATTAATGAAGTTTTCTCATCTTATGGAATTCGAATTTAGGACATTGAATTTATTCAATAAAATAATGAAACGATGGTATATCGAAGAATTATAAATGATTCTTGATTTATCTTTCAACAACTAATTTTTATTTGACCCAATTCATGTGTGTGTGTAAGATTATGCCCGTTAAGATAGTGGCCAAGCTAGTGTGTAGACTTCGTCAAAATTTTATTAGATTGTAAATTGGTTAGTGAACGTATATCGTTGAACTGTTATTGGTAGTTAGGCTGTGAATTTAATTTTTGAATAATATGTTATATTTATTATGTATCACGCAATTGTCTAAAAAAAATTATATTTGCATATTTTTTTATGGGATTTTATATTCAAAATGTTTACATGCACACATTTCCGTATAATTTTAGGCTGCAAAGAAACTTGGAAAAACGAAACTTAGTATCATATTCTAATATCATACTATCTTATAATCTATAGTTGAAAGAAATTAAATACAAATCTAACCTATGCTAAACTTAGTGATATTAAAACAAAATATTAATATATAATCACAAGCTACTATGAAATGCAGTATTCTACTGTTTAATAAATTGATGGTTCATGCAAGCTCTTCATATACGCAATAATGAAAAAGACAAGAATAAAAAGATTAAGTTCAACATGAGATTGAGAAAGATTACAAAATAAAAAGTTGTGGGAAGTCATTTGGTATATTTTTTATTCTATGTAGAATTTTATTTTACATGATTAAGTATTTTTATTTTGATTACTAGAATTTCTTCAATCGCACTTTTTTCAATTAGATATGAATCTAGCAAGTTAGCTTAAATTGTAGAAATTATGAAATTTTTTAAATTTTCCTAAACTTCCAACCCACTTAAGTCAACAATGAATTTCAATTTCTATCTACTTAAGATATTCTCTATAGTGAACTCACTTGGACCACAATTCATTATAGTCTCATCTTTATGTTGCGATCAATTATTGTTGATATGATTATATACAAGGGGTGTTTGTTTTGAAGTATAAGAAATGGATAAGCTTCATTTATCACTTTATACCTCGTTTGCTTTGACGTAACAAAAAAATTAGGCATGCCATATAAAATTCCAGAAACACATTATTTTTCTTATGCAAGGTAAAATTTTACACTAAAGGAAGAGTATTATGGTTTTATACCATTTTTTTAAATCTCTTTGATTAATATATTATAATTTAAAACAAATAAGATATGAAAATATGGTCTCTGATCCTTTATGGAACATCAAACAGTACAACTTCACAAAAGAACATGGTACTGTTTAATGGACTTGGCCCTCAAAATTTGAAGTTGGCCCATTAATTAAATACGAAACAACAAACAAACAAATTCATGAAAAAAGAAGGGTTGATTGTTTTCCAAATTGAGAAAATGGTCAATTACATCTCTAATATTTTATCTATCTTTAAAACATTTTCAAACGCTAATAGCAATTGCTTACGTAAATACGTGTTCCTTCTACTCAGACCACTTCGAAATAGCTTTGCGCTAGTTGTGTAGAAATTCATGTCATCATCTAATGATACGCAGCGGTAATCACACAACAAATAGAATATTTACTTGTTGTGTAGTTTGATTTCCACAGTTTGATCTAATTTGACATTCAGCAGGTAAATCCACTACTTTCGGTATCCATGCATGTATAAGCCAAGCCGATGAAGGAACAATTCTCGGTACACGGTTCAGTCAAAGAAAGTTAGGAAACCTGTGATTGAACATACATATTCTATTGTCTTACAAAAGAATTCAGTTCTCACGTTCTTACATCCTAAACGTTATGAACTTGTGAACTGATCCATATTCTCAACTGTGATTATTTCTCTACAATAAATAAATATATATTAACTTCTCCATCAGACCATGTGCCCATATGCTAATAATCTTTTATCTGTATTAATTAATTAACGACCAATCTTAATTAATTAAAGCCAAAATCATAATTTAGCACATGTATATCTTTCAATCTCCCACTTGAACTAGTATAAGTAACCACAAAAATAAGTAAAATATTAATGCAAGATAGCGAATAAATAAACTTTCAGTAAAAAATCATTGATTGAATTCGACGAATATACATATGCACAAAATAGAAATTTATATGCGAACACTCATAATTTCTCATCATTATACAACTTAAATAGAATCATTACATAGTGTTTAATATATCATCATTACATTAAACGATGAAAATCAACTTAATAACAAATATAAATATAACCTTCATAGCTTGCATGGGATTACATACCAAAATTCTATGTTCAAATTCTCCTATTAAAGAAGAAAAAATTTAGAGACTAATCTAAAAAATTTTGCAGATAGGACGAAAGATTAAGACATTTTATGAATTCTTTATTGATAAATTTTGGAGATAGGATGAAATCTTTACAAAATCTACCAAAACTAAAAAATCTAATCAATGAAATATTATCTTAATTGTCGGTTATAAATATAACCTCATTCTTAACGGAAATATCATATTCCATAAAAATAGGAAGCAAATATTCGGCTGAAAATTTAACTAGACAAAATTACCCTTTCGGTTATAAAAAAATAATTAAATTTCACGTGGCATGTTTGCATCCTTTAGATACTTGAAATCAACAATTTACATTCAGTCTTTAGTCTACAATATGAAAGTGTTCTAATTTGAATACTGCAGTTTCCAATTGGGCTGTTAAATTAAATCAATTTCACGAAGAGCAGCCCAGCCCAAAACAGCAACTGCCGAGCAGCATAAAAAAGGGCTAAGCTCATGTCCCAAAACAGCAGCAAGGCGTGGGCCAACATCTTGGGCCCAATAGCAGAAAACAAGGTAGAATGAGTGACAAGGATGAGCCCTCAACCACAGCCCATACCCCGTGGCCCAGCTTCAAACAGGTCCAAGACCCAAACCCATCAGCAGCTCCTACCCGCGACACCGACCCGGAAGCCACAACCCTTAGAGTTTTCGGCTGTTTGGGCGCCGCGCAGCCTCTATTTCCTTCTCGTCGCGCCACCGTGACGTCGACCCTCGCACCGTCCCCCATAGACACCGCCACCCGAACCACAGTCGCCGTTCACCGCTGTGTCGCCGCCGACAATCTGCAGAGTAGCAGCGCCTGCACCAAAATGCAGATACAACAGCAGGTTCGAGCGGAAGGGCTTAGTGATTGGGCTCTCGCCGCACCGGCGGCCGAGCGTCGTTCCCGTCCACACCGCGTCGCTGGCCCACGCACCTGCGCCCGTCACCACCGAGACCCGCCGTCTTCTCCAAGATTCGACGGTTGAGGAGATGATGTCTAACGCAGCGCCGATCCAGCAAACCTGACCGAGCCGACGGCAGCTCCTCCGGCGTGCGCCTTGCACAGCGCCGGTGGCAGCCCGTCGCCGGGGGCAGTGCCGCGCCTGTCGTCGGAAATCGGGCAGCCACTGTCCGTTTCTCGGCGAATGGTTATCGAACCATGATGTTTAATTTCAAATTTTAATTTCGATTTTCCAAAAATTCAATTACAAATTTAATTTCTAAAATTAATTCATAATTAATTATAACATAAAATCCATTAGCAACCGAGCCTTTGCTCGAATACCACTATTTGAAATTCATGTTGTTATATGTATTATAAGAATTCAATTATCAGGTTTTTAAATTCCTAAACCGACAAATATTCTCATTATTTATTTATAATAGAGAAATATATATTAATTGTTTTGTGGGCCTATGAGCTTATAATATTTTATCTGTATTAATTAATTAAAACTTAATATATTAATTTAATCTATATATCTTTCAAATTATTCGTCTATTTGTTCTAGTTTTTAACTATGCTTATTTTAATTTTTCTGTAGTTTTACTCATTATAGATTAACAAGATTGGAACCGTAATTAAACTCCTGTTAATGAACTAACTTGTAAAGTTCACTTTTATTAGTTAAAATGAATTAATTAATTAAAAATTTGAAATTGACGATTGGAATTTATTAATTATACGATGAGGAGCAATTAATTAAGCTGCATTATTTGCTCTCTCGCATCAACTGGGCGACCTCACACCTGAAATTCCTCCACGTAGGCTTTGCAAATGCCACATTCCCGTCCCTACATATATAGTATCATCTTATTTTTCCTTTCCTAGAATTAGACTAGTTAATGCTTACCTAATGATGCTCCACTTGAATTAATGGTTAACCATCACATTTTCATGCTCTCTCTCTCTCTCTCTCTCTCTCTCTATCTTGTTGGTTATTTTAGTGTAATTGGATTAACTGAAAGTGACCAATCGTCATAACAATACTTCGTATAAGTTCGGAGGT
>JAYDZE010557224.1:0-12967 GCA_034509125.1 Monilaria moniliformis | reverse complement strand
TTATTATTATTATTATTATTATTATTATTATTATTATTATTATTATTATTATTATTATTATTATTATTATTATATGTAAAGGTAAAGAAGTTGTAAAGCAACTAAAGATCCAAAAAAAGTTCACAGCTATAAATCCTAGGCAAGAAGAATTCCAAAAGCATTAAATCATAGGAACAAATCACAAATTAATTAGACCAAGAACGAGATTCAAAAGCGTTAAATTAAACAATAAAATTTTAAATAATCAAAATCCAAGGGCAACAAAATTACTATGAAAATTAATAATCCACGAATCCAATAATCTAGGACTTACGAATCGATCCAGCAGAAGTAAAATCTACAAATCACTTGTTTCTTGTCCAAAATAAAGTACCAAAACCAAAAGGTACAGTCTCCAACTAAAAGCTAAAGCAAAAAGAAAAAGAAAAAAGAGAGATAGTGTATTTGAAAATAAGGCTTCAAAAAACCCTTTCAAACCCGTCCTAAACGACGCAATTAAATCCCCGCCCAGTGCCGGCTGGGCGGGTCTAGCTGAAATCGAGACGCAACACCGTCTGTCAGCTGACTGCATGATTATGCCAGTAATGGATGTTTAGCCCGTATCCCAAAACCGATTTTTTTCCAAAACCGAAGCTTTATCCAAAACCGATTTTTTTTCCTTTTCGTGCTTTCTCGTCAATTATTTACTCCTAAAAGGTGATGTCATTAAGCAAGTAATCTCCACCATACTCGTTTTTATCAACAAGACACAAAAACACGACAATGAGACCTAAAACCAAACTAAAATATAAATAAAAATCACACCAACAACACACCAAACAACCCCTGCACATTAATCAATTCTTTTTTTTTTTTTTCCTTTTTTAAAAAATCACAAAACAAGGAATCAAGTATTTAAGTCACCACAATGTCAGCACTCTTTCTAGCATCAGACGAATCACGTCAACACATTCTCATATATTTGACAACACCACAATCTCATCAATTGCATGTGCTCTAAAATCAACGAATCCATCAACAAGGATTATCAGAGCTCAAAGCAATCGGCTTAACATCATAAAGACTCTCTCTTGCACAAATTCAAACTCAAACAGTGACAAGTAATTGTTGATCCGACATGAGAGGTGGTGTGGTGGAATGAGCAAGGGACCAGGCGTCTCATCTGGTCTCCAACGCGGCCATGCGGGCGTCCAAACGCCCGTTCATAGCTTGGCCGAAATCAATAAAGCCCGCATCAAAACGGTTCCGGAAGGACCTCAAATCATCGCGGAGCTGCTATATCTCATGGGAGGGAGGCTGAGGCTCATTCTCGGGCTCGTCATCCTTGACCTCCATGTCATAGGAAGAACCATCGCCTTGGGTGAGGGCTGTGCTCGCCTTGTGGGCAATGAGTGTGGAGACATCGAGAGCAAACACTCGAAGATCATTAAGATCCTTGATGCATGCAAGACCTCGCCTTGTGGGGAATGAGAGTGGAGACATCGAGAGCAAACACTTGAAGATCATTATGATCTATCTATCAATCGGGACGGAATGGCTTGGTGCTCAATATGATGGAGAGATCTTGTCATAAACCCCAAATGAAAAGCCAAGCCGATGGCAATCTGGCACAATGATGGGTTGTAATTTGTGCGGCTCTTGATCTTAGTACACCATAGTAGGAAGGAACACCTCATTGGAGTTGACTTTGTTGGCTTGGTTCTTTCCTAAGACATCGTAAGCTATGAACTTATGAAGAATATCCAAGGCCAGGTCCATGAGAAAACCATTAGGCATACCAGTGGAGATCCAATTGACTAGAGATTGATATCTTTTTTGTTAAACTACTATGAATTGTTTTGTTTTTATTCTTTCCTTAATTATATTTACCAATTAAAACTTGAAGTTTCTCAAGTAAATTGTTGGGAACACATACTAATTATATTTTGATATATATTGTCTGATTTTGTATTACACGAAGGATGTCAATCCAATTCGAAATCAAAAGGTTGACATGAAAAGACTGAAAAAATGGGTAGGGCCGAAAATGTATACCCGAAATAAATCAGTCTAATTTACCCCTAATAAAAATTTGTCTGGAACCTGAAAACTAAGTGGTTGGCTTCATTAACCTAATTTTTCATAGTTACTTAGTTTTCAAACTTCATTAATTTACTTCTTAATTCAATAATAAGGTGAACACCTGGCCCCAACATATGGATTCATTCAAGAGAATGTACGCATCTCTTAGTAATTAATTTCCAGTCCCATTTCAAATCAAAACACTGTCGAACATATTTATTATTAGTGGGTATTAAACGATGAAACAAGTTGATCCAGATAATCTCCACACTCCCGACAGTATAAAATTTAATAAAAAAAAGCATCAGAAATTACTGCAAATAGAAAATAGAGATGATCATGGAAGAGTGGAGTTGGGTTTGGAGGGTGAGGTGAAACAAGTGAAGAGACACACAATATTCTGTGAGCTGCATCCTTGGTAGCAAGAAACGGGTCCTACGCCGCAGCCCATGGAGCAGGCTATCGCCGTCTGATAGCACTTGATTAGGCACTGCCCTATTTGAGACGGCTGCGCCTCCGCACCTTGCTGCATATATATTAGAACTAGGGCCAATATCATCATCACCATCATCCTCATCATCGTCGTCTTCATTTTGTTTTGTTTAATTTTCTTAGCAATGATCAACTGCAGATAGATCATGCATGCTTTTATAGGGTGGAAGATCTATTTTGAGTTTCCTTTTTTCTGTTTTGCTTTCAGGAGAATGGCGTGAGGGTTTGTTATTAAGTGTCAACCATTCTCAGAGGAGACAAAAGGGCTGTTTTCAACCCTAACTAATTTTCCCGATTTAGATCATTAACACTTGGCATTTTTAGCCTTAACGTAGAAGAGAAGAAGAAAAAGACTTTCGGCTGCTAATACTGCCACAATTTTAATTGAAAAGGGTAGGCGCGATCTTATCAATATGCTGAACCTATAGGTGTGTTAAGCATAGATTAAAAAAATAATATTTCATTTGTTCCATTATTAGTATACATGACCTTTTTGATTCGGTTACGTAAATTAAGAAAATTATGTTTTGTATATAAAGTGAAAGAATCGAATAAATTTGAATAATTTTGTGTGTATAAAAAGCTTTATTTTTTGACATGCCGGCTTATAATAGAACAATCCAAAATAGTATATATATATGTAATTTTTAATGGGACATTATGGTAGTGGTGGTAGGAGAAAAAGTTCCTCGTCCCGTTTGTATTTTGTACTCACACACAAGAATTATATGAATTCATTTTAGAGTAGTGATAAATGTACATAAATTATATATACATAATAGGCTATTTTTAGATATCTTATATTTAAATCAGTTTATAAATGTTAATTGATTTAAAATAAATTAATATATTACATATTTATTCTTCTGTAATAATTTAATAAAAAAATAACTTTTCCAAATTAGATATGTGCAAATTTAGAAAAAGATTAACTTTTCCATTGGATATATACATATTTATCTCCAAATCAATTTTGTGGCTTTGTTTGAAGGATCTATCAAACCAATTTTTCAATCATATACTTTAAAATATAATAAAAATAATTTAGTAAATAAATAATATAATTAGTAATAAAATCAGTTTAAATAAAACCGATTCAATTCAATTTAAAATTTAATAGTATTACATATGTACAATTATGTACATTTATCTTTTTCCTTCATTTGAAAGGGTGTGACAGATTTGTCTGAATAGACTGAAAAAGAAATAAATAAGATTAAGATTAAGATTTAAGACGAAAAATGGGCATGAAATGGACGGCTAGGGTCCACTGGGCTAGCCCGATATGGTCAGGTTTCAAGATAACCTTCATTATTTGAGTCTTAACCTTTCCAACATTTATTACAAATGAATTCTAAGATTATAAGTCAGTTAAATTATTAAAGTAGCGATAATAAATAAACGAATCACATCCAATGATGTTTATTTGATTATTAAGCAAGCTACTCTTTGGATTCATGAACCTTTCATTGTTATATAAAAGCCTAAAAGTAGTTTAGTTGGTATTAAATAGAGAAATTAACCCCAAGTTCTAATAATTTGAAGCTTGATGTACTTATTTCTCTTATATTTGTAATTTGCCACTAAGTAATGAAACGAAAAGCTTCTGTCTGCTGCAAACACCCTGATGATAACAATTTTTTATCCAATCTCTAGTCTTATTCTTGCTATGTTATTTGTGTTAACCCTAATGAGTCCGTTTGGTAAAATAAATTTGGAATTGATTTGAAATTACAATTATATGGAATTGAATTTGAAGTTATGGTATTCTAATTCAATTCCAAATCCATTGTTTGGTAAGTCAAAACTTAAACAAGTTTTGGAATTGACTTTTGATTGAATATCTTTTATTTATTTATATACATTATGTAATTCTATATTATTTTTCTATATATTTTGAGTTGTGTGTGCAAGTGTATGTGTTATGTGTATGTGTGTGTATGTGTATGTGTCGTGTGTGTTGTGTGTCTATGCAGTGTGTGTATTGTGTGTGCGATGTTGTCGTGTGAGATGTGTGTGTAATTTTGTGTATCGTGTGTGCTGCATGTGTTTTTGTGTGTGCAATTTAGGTATTTGCGTGTAGTGTGTGTATTGCGTACAATGTGTGTGTATGTATTGTGTGTGCGATTTTATCGTGTGTGTATTGTGTGCAATGTGTGCGCGCGCAGTATGTGTATTGTTGTCTTGTGTGCGTGTAGTGTGTGTATTGTGTGCAATATGTGTGTGCGCGCAGTATGTGTATTGGTGTCGTGTGTGTGAAGTGTGTGTATTGTGTGTAGTGTGTTTGTGTGTATAGTGTGTGCAGTGTGTATATTGTGTGAAGTGTGTGTATTGTGTGTACTCAATTTTATATATATTTGGATTTTCAAATCTTTACTTTAACTATAGAATTCAAATTGCGGAATTGGATGGATTTGGAATTGGAATTCAATTCCAAACCAAATATTTTTATAGTATCAAATAATGGATTTGGAATTGAAAGCTCCAATTCCAATTCCAAACCTTCAATTCCGTGGTACCAAACGGACCCTATATGTTTTTTATAAGGTTAGATTAAGTCAATTGTAACATATCTGAATAGCTAGGTTTTGGCATAATCTAAATTGTTAGCCATATTTCAGTACAATCTAAATGTTTTGATTTTTACCAAAATTTTAGATGATGAACTATGAATTGTGCTAGCGGTGCTGCTGTTATTATGGTAGCGGTGCTGTTGTCACGACGATGATGTTGGCCGGAAATTGTGAGGAATGAGAGAAGAGAGATGGATTGAGATTTGAGAATAAGAGAGATGAAAGAAATTGTAGAGGGATATTGAGAAGAGAGAGACGGAACAACATCGTTTTGTCACGTAGAGAAGCCAACGTATAAATCCGGCTGCCATGTCAAAAACACAATCGCCGAAAAAATTTGGCGAGACATTTTATTCCAAAAAATGAAATGTTGAGTACTGATAATTACTTAAACGATGAGACATTTTTGAATGAACACCCCAAACTATGCAACAAAAGTGACCATTTTACCCTACAACAAATATACATAAAAGAGAATATTATTATATAATTGCGTCTCATTATTGTTTAGTGGTATACTATACTTCAAATAATACTGTGAATTTATAAAAAAAATGTAATTTTATTTATAAATATATATATTATATTTAAATGATTTTAAATTGAACTCTCCTAAACAAAACCATATATAGCTACGTCACTGCTTGGACCAACAGTAAAAAAATAAGAAGAATATTCATCCGACATCATAATTAGTTTTATTCGTACATATATAATTTAGCTGGATATAATTACAACTTTATTTACGGATATATGATTAATGATGATGATGATCAACAATATTGAAGCGGCTGTCCTCAGATCCAATACATGAATCAACACATTCGGCGTCGCCGCTCCCACATTCCTCATAGCATTCACTTTTGCTGCCCTTAAATTCACATTCGGCGGCGCACGCCATCAATTTCTGGCCGCAACCAATCAGGCACATCCCCGTTTTCTCCGACTGTCCCTCCACCGCCACCACCACCGCCACAGCTACCACCATACTCATCATCCCTCGCGCCATCTCTTATAATTGGCTTAATTTATGATATATATATATATATATATAGTTCTAGTACGTCGGTGAGTCTAAATATTTATGATACCAATTAGCACCGCATAACATGCATAAATAGATAGAATAAAGCTTTAACTATGTAGGAGTTGCTTGTCAAGAACCCTCTCCCACAAAATGCTAGTCGCATGAACGTTTGTTATAATCAAGAAAAATTGCGACTTAGATTGCATGTTCAAATGCTAGGAAGAAGTTCAAAAGAAAACTCTTTTTATCGTGAGAATGTGAGAATCATTTTTTATTTTTGGGTTGTGAATATCTATGGGAGATGCATCTCCTTCGTAGATGAGTGCAGGTCCTAGATTCGAACTTCGAATCTCAGAAGCAACGAATTTTGATATTTTTTAGTGCATTCAAATAAACGGCGAACGCAATAATTTTATACGTTTAATTTAGTATTCTCACGTTCGCACAGTAAGAAGGTATTTTTATTTTCACGATAACCCAACCAAGCATACCAACCTTATACTAATTATAAAAAAGTGGAGCATTACATCAAGTAGAAAATCCTAATTATTAAATTAGAAAAAGGCAAAAATACTAGATCTCATGATATGATGAATTAATTATTCATGAGATATTTAGCCGTCAATCCACAGGCAAGCCCGTCGCTGGGAACATCAAGAGTATCAACACCTTCCGTAAACACAACCCCCATTCCCAAATGCAAATGCGGCTCAATGTGGCAATGAAACGCCCACACGCCCGGATTATCTGCCACAAACCGCAGCGCCGTCCACCCATAAGGGAAGATCACCGCGGTGTTCCTCAATGGCGGCGCCGTCGTCGAGTTCAACTTGGCCAAGTCCGCATCTGTAAACTTGCCTTCTCCATAGGCAAGCAACCAGAAATCATGGCCGTGCAAATGCCAGGGATGAATCTCACTCACATTTTCAGTCATCGTATTCGCGTTCTGCAACACGACATCAACGACGGAGTTGAGCGGGAACCTGTAGATCCCGTTGCCAGTTCGGATGACTTGGTCGTCGGGCGGGCGTTTTGTGATGTCGTAGTCGACGGGGCTGTAGTGGTCGGGGGGGCTGGTCTGGTCGAAGGCGTCGGTTAGGTTATATTTGATAGCGCCTAAGTAGGGGGTGCTGGGGAGGGCCAGTGAGACGCTGTTGATGGACCATTTGGTGAATCCGCCTGAGTAATTATTTTGTGTGTTCAACATCACGATTGGTTTGTTCGGATTGGGCTGCGGCGGAGGGGAGCCGCTGGGGGAGTGGATTTTGTTCAGGAAATTCTTGCTGTAGACGTAGTCGTCCCAAGCCGGGGCCAACGGCGGCGGCGACTTGGGGAGGGATGTTGAGCTGTAGTTGAGGAGGGTTAGGCCGGGCGGGGTGTCGGGCTTTCTCCCTCTGACGGACACGGAAATCCAGTAGTTTTGGGTGGCGTCTTGATCGGTTGTGAAGAGAACGGAGTAGGTCTCACCGGAGTAGATGTCCATGTTGTCGACGGTGAATTGCTCCACGTAGTTGCCGTCGGCTTCCACCACCGTCATGTTGTGATTCTATATAGCAAAAAACCTCGAGTATCAGTTCAGTGACAATAGACTCGAATATGTGACTAGAGTCTCGGACATTAACCGCACTACCACTAAACCAACACGCAATAAAGGTTTAAAAATGTATCCATGTGATTGAATGTGAGTGCGTTACCCCAATAGCCAAGTTGAGTGAAGCCAATGAAGTGGAGCTGGCTATCCTGAGGCGGTAGGTCTTGTTTGGGTCGACATTAAAATTATATGGAGCGTACTGCTCACCACCTGTAATGTTGCAGGGGCCTAACGAGGAATTGCCATAAATCGCCGCCAACGTGCAATTGAACTGTCCTCTACCATTGATTAACAAGCTCTGCCATCATAAAATACAAATATTTTCCAAGTTAAATAATTTATATAAACTTATAAAAAGACTTTGTGGCCCAATAAATGGAAGTTACCTGTGGCTCAAGAATCCAAACCATAGGATTGGAGGAGAGATCAACCTCTTGATTACGAGTGCTATTATGCCACCAATCACTAAGCAGAAGCTCCAACTCTGCGTCATACTTGAGTGTCTCCTCTCCTTCCTTGGCCTTGACAATCAACATCCCGTACAGCCCCGCTGACCGTTGCATCCCGTAGTGCCCATGGTAAAAGTATGTGCCTGCCTGCACCCCATTTATTTTCCATCATTAGATATTACATGCCGCAGTCTTATTATGTGTGCGTCCTCATATAGTACTGGTGGTCTCCAAGATAAGTAATTAATTTCCCAGCCATTAATTATTGCATAAAAATTATAAATATTAACTCGACATTATACATATGTACGTACCCTGTCGACAGTATAGTTGTAGACATATGATTCTCCTGGATTAATCGGACACTGCGAGATAGAGGCTGTCCCATCCGCCCATGGTGTCCCTTTCTGCATTAATATAAATCATATTCAAATTTGCATGCAAATATTATATATACAAACACTTCTTATTGTGGAAATTATCTTTGGGAACCCATAAAATAGTCTAGAAAGTAAACTATATTGAATTTATAAGTAGTTTGCGATATTCGCTAAGAGTAGGTGCAAGAGTTCGAACATCTCTGTATAAAGTCATTGAGCGTATAAAATTATTGCATTCGTCGTGAAATGCACTAAGAAAAATAATATATATTCGCCTCTAACAGGCTTCGAGCTCAAATGAAGCATACACCGTAAGTATTTGCGATCGAATGACTGAATGAAAATAGTTTTCCATTCTCACAATAATATTTAAAAGTTATCGAGGTTGAACTATTCTCTATCCACAGTCACTACTATTATTATATTAATAATGAAATAGGAGGAGATATGGACGAGACCTGTCTAATCCCATGCCAATGGATAACGACGCCCTCAGTGGGGAGGCTGTTGGTGACGTTGATCGCAATGGTATCGCCGGCCACAGCGTGTATAGTGGGGCTGGGGAAGTTGCCGTTGATGGTCATAACTACATTGTTCACCCCGTCTGGAGACCACCGCATGTATCCCACCTCCCATTCCAAATTAATTGGGTCTGCCCTTACAATAGTAGTGATCCAAACCAAAACCAAAACCACCTTCATTAACCATGGATCAACCAACACACCCATTTTATATAAAGAAAAAGGTTTCTGTCTGAGGAGGATTGGGGGGCTCAGATATTAGTGCATGAGTTGCATCAATGCTAGCTGCTTCTACTTTATATAGAACATTATGTGATTATTATATTCTTCTAAATATATGTATATATTTAGAGATAACGTGAAAACTATATTTTTTGTGAAAATTGGGACGCTGCATTATACGTAAGAAGTTAATGAATTCACAGTAAAATTAACTGCATCTAAATAAATGATTTTTTTTTTTTTTTGCTGTTAGTAGGATTCAAACTCATGTCCTACATTCATCAAGTAAAGAACCGAATCCATCATAATTATTCATGATCAAAGAGTGGAGAATAATTTCCCATTCTCATAATATTTAAATGTTTTCCTTTCAACCCTCCACTGTATCTATAGCTATCTATATAAAAGGCATTTGAGATGTTTCATTATTCTTTATTTTTTAATAATTTAAGTTTTATTAATTAATTCTCGAACATGGATTGATTATTAACTATTATAAATAATTAATCCATTTAAAAAATAATTAATAAAATATCAAAAAACAAAACATCGTTTGAACTCGATTAATTTTGAATAAGCTCGTGAGCCTTAAAAAATCTAGAAATAAACTAGATGCTCGGCTAGATAATAAACAAAACAAATTTGAGCAATAGCTCGGCTGATCGTGGTGCACCGTCGGCCCATGGTAAAAAGCATGCGCCGACATGCACCGGATTTTGCATCCATATTTAATAAAAAAAATTATAATAGAAAACATATCATTCTAGATCTGCAATCTTATTATGCGCGCCTCCAATTCAAATTTCACATTTTCTGGTATACCATTGCCATTGGTGGTCTCCAAGATAATTAATTGTGAGGCACGTCGTTCCATGATTTTGTATTCATAAAAAAAATAGCTAAGACACAATATATATTAGAACTATATAGAGAGAGACAGAGAGGTGGGGAAAAGGTATATATATATATATATATTTTTTTTTTCTCCTGGTTTTATGGAACGCTGTGAGATAAGTATAAATCAAAACTGACTCGTGAATATCATATGATCTAAAATTTATTAACTATAACTGATTTTTAAAAGCTTGAAAGACTATAATTAACTTTTGAGTGTTACTTTATTTGAAACGAAGAACGAAAACACATGAAACGTGAAATATATTACACGTCAAAGTGGATGGCAACCTTCTCAGTGTGAAGCTTGTTGAGAGTTCATGATGAATGGTGTCGCCGGCTTGAGCGACGAGCAAGGTATAGAAACGCAGCAAGCTACAAAACACATCAAAGTCTAAGCCACTGACCAAGACAACAAGAGCGGCAGAAGAAGAAGGAAAAAAAAAGGGACAAATCAGCCAGTAGGGCCAGTACAAAACATCAGACAAAAGCTAGCACACCCAAAGAAAATTAAAATAAAAGAAAAAAATAAATAAATAAATAAACAAATAAACGAAAACACAAACAAAAAAACAAAGGTCACATTAAATGTGATATTTTGTAGACAAGTCAATAAATATATATATATATATATATGGGGAGTAATCAAATGAGAACTCACATATTTCATTAGAACTAAGAACTAATCGTAACCGTTGATTTTGAGGATTGGATGGATGATATTTTGCCACGTGTAATATTTAAAAAAATCGAAAAAATCATTAAATTTGATTTTTAATTAAAATAAAGGCAATTAAGTAATTTTTTAATTATACACGAGTAATCAAGGAAATATATTTTGTTGATTGATTAAATAAGCTAGATTTACAAAAGGTAGTTATCATTTAGTAAACTTATGCCAGAAACATCATATCTAATACCAATAACCACCTAAAACGACATTTCAGCCATTTGCGAACCTAAAAGAATTAGCAGGTTTGATTATTACTTTCTCCTTTTCGGATAAATTAACAAATAATCATTCTATTTCGAAAATTGCTGGGAATAAATTTTTGGTCAGTAATATGGTAATATTTGACGATACCTTGATCGGTCAAAACATCGATCGTATTCAGAAATAACTCATCAGAATGATGAAACTTAATTTTACCAACTACCTCGTTAAGTCGAAATTAATGTGTAAGCCGTCGAATTTCGAAGGAAAAGCACTTTATATCATGATTTATTATTATTTTATATTATTTATAGTTATAATATATGAAATAGTCTTTATATAAAATATATTTTTAAGTAATTTTATTTGATCAAATTAAATAGGTAGTATAGTTCGAATGATAATAATCTCAACCAATTTTATCAATTAAATATTAATTAATTTGGGATAAGTTCTCATTTAGTGAAGTTGCATTAGAAGTTGATGTGGGGTTTAAAATTATAGAAAAATAAGAAGAAAAATAAGATATACTTGATATAGGATATAATGGAGGACAAATACATCACATTTGCTATTAATTATCATATATATTTTGTACAATTTTCTTAAAGTGACAGATGATAATAATTTAAGATCACATTCTTTTTTTTTTTTCTTGAAAAAGATAATCAATAATGGTTCTACATTTACCCCCGACTTATTGGTTGGAGGAGAAGCGTCTTACCAACTAAACTGCGCGTCATCGTCACTTATCAGGCCATAATTGACTTGTGAGAATCATTTTGTGTGGAGCTCGAATGACAACAACTGACTTGTGAACATCATCTCGTCCGGATATTGAAAGACCATAATTGGGTTCTAAGCATCATCTCATTTAAAGTTTAAGAGACTTGAATTGAGTTTGAAGCATCATCTCGCCTGGAGTTTGACAAATCATTTCCGACTTGTAATCATCAAATCGTCTAGAATTTAAAAGACCTGACTTGATTTATAGGCATTGTCTTGTCTGGACTTTGATAGTCAATAACTGAGTTTTGAGTATTATCTCATTTGGAGCCAAAATTAAATTATGAGCATTATCTTATATAGAGCTTGATAGACCACCTCTAACTTTTTAACATCATCCTATCTAAAGTTGGAAAGATCATGACTTGATTCTGAGCCAATCTGTATTGTTATTAATTTAATACAAAGGATAATTTTGCAATGTTGAGCAAATAAAAAACTTACATAGACGTGTCAATATAATTTTTTATAAAAATATTAAGCGAATTTTCATTATATTTTAAAATATTTTATATAAAAATATCAATATTTGGAAAATAATAATATGCTTACCAAACACTTAGAATTTCCATCTTTCTCGGGTATCCTGGTAAACTCGTTGGTTTTTTTATTTTATTTTTATTTTTAAAAAATTAACTCGGATACATTAAATTTATAGTTTTCATATTGATGCCAAACTGAATGCCCCTTAAACTAATATCAAATAATTGAAATTTTCAATCCAATTATTGGTCAATCCAGTTAAATTAAATAATATTTTTAATTTTGAAAAATTAGTAATGATTTGTACTGAAGTTGGTCGATTTGATTTTAAAAGAAATAACAAAACAAAATTATCGATCTTTTTATTTTTTCTACAATAAAGCATAACGTATAATTAAGTAATTAATTACTTCAAATAAGTTGATATTAGTTATCCAATCAATCTAATAAAATGCTTGATATTGTTATACATAGTTATTATGATCATAAATTTAGTTTATCATTTAAAATGAAATAGTATAAAAAATCGATGTGCGACTTCAATTGATGAACTC
>JAYDZE010557213.1:0-12968 GCA_034509125.1 Monilaria moniliformis | reverse complement strand
AAGTGACATCCAATTTCCTCAAATATTTCCTTCCCTGCTTGACTTAGAAAATGCGGTGGCATAATAACTCCTTTCCAGTTTTCTTCGTTCTTCATTCGAACAATGGTACGCAGGAGCATTGCATCGATCTCAGGAGTCCAATTGGATGTGTAAAGGAAAGCGCTTTGTTGTGGGATGTTCATTGAGATGGTTTTTGGATTTTTTGACGCGAATGCTAATCAGTGAGTTTGTAGGTGGTTTCCCTGTTATTTGTCGCTGTGTGTTCTAAGAGAAGTGAGTCATTACATATAAGGAAATGAAACTCACCTGATCCCAGCATGTGACAATATGAAAGGCTTAGTCAACTGGAGAAAAGTTTGGTCCTACATATCTGTGGTGATAAGAAAGGGCATTCCTACATATCTGTGGTGATAAGAAAGGGCATTCCAAATAGTATCAGGCTTTTCGAAATAGTATCAGGCTTTCCAAAAAGTAGCATGAGTGTTGAATTTCCTTTTCCACCTTACAAGTATGCAGCTTTTTGATATTCTCACATGCAGTACATGATCTTTAACTCGCAATCCCAGAAGATTGATCTGTATAGAATCCAATGCCCCATTAGTCCCTCCTAATCGTGATTGTACTAGTCTCGTTACATTCGCCAATCTTTGAATATTAACTTAGCGAAGGATATAAAATAGTAAAATGAGTTTGAAAAAGAATTAAATAATTGTATTCAAAGTAAATTATTTACATCCAAAAGTTCTAAAATCAACTGAAGTTTTCCACCCGCGGATTGGCCTCCAGCCGTGGTTCGTCGCGTACTCCAACCGCGGGTCATCATCCAACCGCGGTTCGCTTAAGAAGAGAAATTTTTCCAGCCGCGGTCCGGGATTTCAACCGCGGACAGTCTGTATTGCTTGCGGGACCACCCGCGGTTCGCGCATCCAACCTCGGCTCGCCGACAGAAGCTACAGATCCACCCGCGGTTCGCGCCTCCAACCGCGGTTCGCCGATAGAAATTGGGAATCCAGTAACTTTTTTCACCCGCGGTTGATCCCCAGTGTCGGTTCGATACATACATATATATTCCTATGTTTGTAAACCCTAGAGTAGAAAGCTATGATTCTACCAAAATGAGGACAATTCAACGTTCATGGGTGTAGAGTAGAAACTAGTACCTTGAACCACTTCCACCTTGAATCGGTGCAATCCTCTGTTATGGGCTGCGGTTTTACTAGTAGAATCCCATGCAACTTTAGAATAGCACGCAAAACTACGTGAATGTAGTGCGAAACGGTTTGACCAGACCTCCAGAAATCAAATTTGACAATCCTATTCTTTTTGTGATGTGCTAGTACTCCTAGAAACATTGCTACCTGCTCCTCAACCCTAACATATTTTCCATCAGTCACATTTCCTATTTCTCTCAGCAAAACACACAGTCTACCGAATGTATTTCTATCCATTCGAAGGTTAACTATGCAATCAATGTCAGTCACACCTACCAACCTATCCATACGCTTCACCTGAACTGCAATTCTATCTAGCATTGTATACGATGAGATAGTTGAACAACGCTTTCTCTTTTTAGATCTCCGTCGCACCAATACTATGATGTCAGTCAACAGCCTTAGGTCGGAAAGATACTTCTGTATCATCTCTTCAAGAACAAGGTACCTAATTGATTGCTTACTAGAATCCATCGGCATCATCTGGATTCGTATAGAAGATAACTACATCAATATCCATCATCCCCACATAACATTTGTAGCAATTAGGGTGCTGAATTGACACTAAATTATATTAAACAGTTGGATAATAACTAACACTAAACAGCACATGATGGGTTCTAAACCAATGAATGGAAATTTGGATCTCCTGCGAATTTTGTATATTCCATATTTGTGTGTATTAGTTGAATAACCAAAGATATTACAAAATAGGTACTTAAAGACTTAATTGTAGATATAATATTGCACCATCTTATCATGATATCAAACTGAACATAGATTTCACAAACCAAGAGCTTACTGGTACTTGAAGGAAATTCGGCAATGAAAGTATTTGCTCCAGTTATAATTTTTGATTTTTGTCGCTGCTGTTTTAAAAATATACCTTTGTGAATTTGCACTATTTACTGAATTTCAATGCTCAAGTAATTCTTAGCTGTATGAAGTGAGTATTTTTGTTCTTGTCTTTTTGTTTTTTGCTCCAATTTGATTCCTATACTTGGTCATGTAATCAAGAATTGCCATGTACTTCTTGATTTGATACAGAACAACAATGAAAGCTAAAATGGCTGTAAACAAATGCTTTCAATCCCTTTTCACGGCATTTGATCAAATCATCATATATTTGTTCATACTGACATAAGTATTTTATACTAGCTCTCATCAGTCTAAGCAAAGCTGAAAATATAATCTTCCCATTCCCAAAACATCGAATTATTCAGAATTCCAAACAAAACACCTTCCACATATTACAAAAGTACCTAGGAGTGTAGGCAATCTAGATTTGGTCATAAAATTTGTGAAAAAATTATTATCTTCAAAAGAATACCCATGGCATACAAAGTATCTGTTTCAAATAGTATGCAGCGCCCTATGTACATGGCAGAGCCATCGTTATAGACCAAAAAAGAAAATCTCAAGCTTTCACTAAAAACGGTTTTCCATGTATCAAAATTAACGTGTTTTGCTTATTTCATTTCAACCTTTGCTTGTCGAGATAAACTAAGTCAATTCCACCTAAAACGGTTTCATTTGAAGGTGTAAAAGGTACTAATACCATCGAATTATACAAAACAGAACAAATTAAAAATTTTAAACGAAACTTAACCTGCTACAACTCACCTTGTGGACAATGATCTTCCCTGTTATCAGGCAGACAGCTACCAACGTACAAAAGCAATCAAGGGAAGCGAAGTCAATGGACCGTCGACCGAGTTGATGTATGAATCTCTTGAGCTGTTTCAGACCACATCAAAACCCATATCAAATAGGGCAATGCCTCCGTTCGTGTATTTCTACTGAACCCAAGGCCCAACGAAGAAGCTGGTGCAGACGATCTGAAAGATTGATAGAGCTGACCCCTTGAATGCTGGCCTTTTTTGGTATGCAAAACACTGATCTCGATTCTTCCACCTGTGCGCTATTTAAGCTTCTTCGCAGACCAAGTAGGGCGACGTAGTTGGTCGGATTCCATGGGCTAAACAAAATATCGTAATCTCTCGGAGATAGGCACTTTGTTGCCGAGGGGGGAGAGTTTTGGTGATTAAATCGTAGAGTAAAATCTAGGGTTCATCGCATGAGTGGAATGAAGTGTTAGGGGAGGGCAATTGTGTCTAGGATTTTCCAAACGCGGTGAGAAATCCGAGGCAGCATCTGAATCGCAGCATATGGGTGCGATCCCCTATCTGCAGGAAAAGGAAAATTTCAGCGGGCTTTTGTCGGGCCTCTTAATAAACACGGGCTAAACAGATTACCCATCTCTGCTACCAAATGCCAGTTGTACCATGATAGTTAATCAATCTGGGCGTAAGAGGTCTTACCAAACTGGTCCTAATGTGCGTAAATGAGGCTATAGTATAAATTTCTTTTAATTTTTTCACATGCATTAGATATATTTTCTGGATATACGAGTTAGAAAAACGCAAGGAATCATAATTTTGGACAAAGTATAAAATCACACGGATGAGATTCAGTAATCCACTTTTTATGTCCTACTGCATTTACATACTATATTCATTGTTTTACACTTTTTTGTTTCTTTTTTTTTTTTTCAGTTTCACATGCTTGTATTACTAAGAATTTATTGCATCAAATTAGGATATAATTTTTTTAGAATTTATTGTCACTTTTATTAAATAAAAAATGATTACTAAAGTTGATGAATTCAAAAGTATGACATATAATTTTTAAAATTCTAACTTTTTTTTCAAATAAATATTATTATGATGGATATTATTATAATAATTTCTTTTTATAACAAGTATTACTAAAAAAATTAATTTAGAGATATAACATGATAAATGAAACACCAATAATAGAACATGGAATCTCATTTGAAATCACGAGTTAAGACTCACTCTTCGATTCCTACAAGCATCATGAGACTGTAGTATGGGGAGGAGCAGGGTATAAGTCATGATCAAAAAGTTTGGGTTCTAATCCTATAAACGTGTTTTGAATCAAGATGTTATGTGTGCGAATAAGAGTACCATCTACAAACAACGTTAGACAAATGTTTAAAGAAACATACATGTTGTCTTGCAGTAATAGCTAAAAGATGATTGATTATAATTTAATTTTTGGGAGAGAGTTGTACATATGATCAGACCTACATATTCAAGCTTGAAATTTGGACGTGACATATTCAAATTCTACATGGATATTCCGATTTAATTTTTTTAAAATTACATGAAATATTTTTTTTTAGCATCAAGGAGAAAATATATTTTGTTTTGATACTCAAATGATAAATATATTTCGTTTGGATGCCCAACTGAAAAATATATATTTGGGCATCAAAGCGGTTTAATTTTGACGCTCAAGTGGAAAATATATTTCCACCTAATTTACAAAATAAATCAAATATTCTATTAGGTTCAGATCTTTTATGCCAAAATATCGTGCCTGCTGAAAATATATGCTTGTGCCATATTTGCAACTAACACAAAAAAAAAAATAGATTGTTCTGCAATATTCAAAGATTATGCGTTTTTAAAGCTCGACCCAAATATTCAGATCATAAACTATAATTAATCATAAATAGAGTAGGAATATATATTATTCCGCTATTAAATGCGATCTTTCCAAAAATAAAATTTTACTTTAGAGAAAGCCCTATAGGAGTTAATAAAAAGGAAGCCTTAATTTGACTACAGCATGATTCGAGTGGAAGCTTTATTGCGTGTATGGAAGTTACTAAATATTATCCGACAAGAGAAATCTATTACCAGGTTCTTTCCTCCAGTCGCGCGCGTGTGTTTACCTTTTTTTATTGCAATACTCTGTTGTCCAGCATTGCTATAAGCCAATAAGTCATTATTAACCCAGCCCTAAAAAGATCAGCCACAGGCCCACAACTCAATTTTCAGCTGTCACGTCAGCATTTTATTTTTCACCAACAACATTATTATCCCAGCCCCAAACAATTGAGCTTCATATCAACCACAACTCTATTTTTTCATTTCATCATTTTTTACTCTTCTTTAATTTCATATATTTATATAAAGTATAAAATTTGTAAATAACGAAAATTGCTTAATAAAATTTAAAAAAAAAAAGAAAAAAAGATAAAGCATATTAGAAATAAATAAAAAAATAAGAATTGTAGGGAGTGGGTTTCGAACCCACGTTCCCAACAAATAGGGAAAAATATTTTACCACTTGGCTACTTATCTTAAATGTAAATGGAGTGAATATGCATTAACTTAAACATTAAATATACAAAAATTAAAAAAAAATTGAACAGCGGCGGAATGGGGCTGCAACGCCGCAACGTTGCGGCCGCCGCAGCCCAGCATTCAGCCACACCAACGGCTGGAATCACGGCTGCGGCGAGGCCCGCCCACCCTGTAACCCAGCCGCGTCGCGGCCGCCCCGTTTTTGGCCCAAAATGCGGTTGAGTTAATGATGCCCTAAATTTTCTACATTTTAATATCTGCAGTTGGTTCTTATAATTTGTGAATCATAGATAATGCTACCCATTTAAAATAATAATCCTCAAAGTCATACGAATATGATGATTTACGAATTGCGACATCTCAAAAAAATTGTTGTTTTACTACACATGTGTAATCATAAGATTATTATTACATTGTATCTTGAATTTTGGTACGTTTTGTGAAATATTATGTATAGTCTCGTCGTAGCACCCTCAGATATGACGATGTGTCGATCTTAGACATCACTCTGGTAAATTGGCTAAATTCTCTTCACTTTCAAAATTCCCTAGTAGTTGCAGACCGGCGCAATTTAGGGCTTTGGTTTAGTTGTTGTTTACCTTGGTGGGTTTTTTGTTTCTTGCTAATTGTGGTTTTCCGATACTTCGTGTACTTTGGTTGCTTGTTTTTGTGTGTTTTTCCTTTGTGGCCATTTCTTTTCTTTTCTTTTTCACTTGGCTGGCGGATGCTTTGTCGTGTGTTTTGTGATTGTTGTTTGGAACTTCTCTTTCGGCTTGGAGCTGCTGTGAGACCACTCCTCTCTGGTGGATGAGGTTGGAGAATTACGCAAAGAGTGTGCTGTCCCTTAGCTTCTATTTTCTTGTGTTCTCCACTTCTTTTCTTTATATTTTCGACATTTATTTATATTTCCGTGAACACACACACACACACACACACACATATATATATATATATATTTATATTTATATATATATTTATATAAATTGCGAATACCAATTGATCAAGATGTCAATCAAAATTCACAATGGAAACACCATACTAAGGTATCCAGTCCATTATAATTATTTACCCAAATTCTAGATTTTCTTAGAGTATCTTGGGGAGAAACGAATTAACCTCTTAATATTATTTTGATAACAACTATATATATGTTCGAACTGCAATATGATGATTTGGACATATACAATGAATTATTTAGGACAAACCCTCGGCTCTGACTTTGACAATGATCATGCATGTCAAATGATTGTACATGTCATTAAACAAGGTTACTAATTTACGTCAATTAGGAGCAAAAACCAGCAACAGCTAATTGTCACAATAAATGAAAACAACATTGATGGGGAAAATATATTTTTTACACATTTACGGATTTACCCAACTAAATAAACGACGTGCTTACACATTATATGCATGAAATAATCAAACAACTTCTCTTGCAAAACCTAGTGAATTGTGAATTTAATTTTACCAATATTATCCATAGTGCTAGCCTAGTGCGTTAAAAATCAAAATCAAAATTCTAAATTAGAAAATAAAAAATAGGATTATTTGCATTTTACAAGGAGAAAAGAATAAAAAAGATTTAAAATTTTGTAGATCAATTAATTGCAGAAACAATGCTGAAATAACTACAATACAAGTTATCTGCGATGGAAGTTCGAGATTTTCTCCTTCTTAATAAAGACTTTCCATTTACAATAAGGATAGATGAAATGCACACAATACACATTAGTCCATTCAATATTTTCTTATTCGATAATTCTTTTATTTTTATTTTTTTCCATCACAAAATTCAAGCTACTTACTGATAGAAAAAAAATTATTGTTCAATATTAACCTGTATTATAATTGGTCATTCCTTATTTTGTCAGATTTTTCAAGGGCAAAATACAGTGCGGTTCCATTTATTAAAGCAAACATAAGACGTGAAGAGAAGATCAATCAAATTGTAGTGAGGTTTAATTCTAAAACTAGTTGGTAATAGGAGTGACTCACTGGGTATTTAAATTAATCTCTCTTACTTGATAATTTTGATGGATACAACTCACATGTGTCTAATATATTTTCATGTAAATTACACAAGTAAAAAAGAATTAGCTGGCACTTCTTACCATAAATATATGATAAACTAGTATGCGGCAAAGTTCACGACTATAATAAATGAGAATGAGAGAGCGTAATTATTCAAGATATATAGTTTACAAATATCAAATTGATCAACATCAATCATCGATCACACACATACGTCAAAATTGCGAATTCTAGTCAATATATTATATATTTAATTAATTATGACCAAACTATTGAGCAGAGCTTGTAAAATCAATATTTTTCTCATTATCACACTTATATGTTGGTAGATATATATTTTAAGAAAAAAAGGTAGCAGCTTCCAAAATCAGAGGTATTGTCCATTCACCTTTTTGTGTGTCTGTATCTGTGTGTATGAGAATTCCAGAGTTCTGATATGATTCTTAAATCAGTGATTTGTATGTGTGTTTTTTTGTTGTAAGAGATCTTCAGCTTCCCTTTTCAGCTTAACATTTTGACCAAATTAAAGTGAATGTAAAACTGATTTACCACAATTCATAATTAGGAAAAATTCAAATGAAATAACTAAGAATAAAGCATCACGAATTAGATTACCAATAAAATGCGGAAATTGATGGGTAATGGTTTTGGTGGGGAATAAAAATCCAAGAGAGATTGTATTTGTGTAGATAAAGAAATAAAGAAGATTCTTTAAAGATTATAGAGTAAAAGATAGAAGAGTACTCTTCAAATAACCTGCCCTCCATTTTTTTATGCAAATTTATTTCAGTCAAACATCAAATGGAACATAGTTATGGTTATCTTAATACTTTAATAGTCATCGAAATTTCATAAGATCAATCTATATCCGATTTCTCTTGTGATTACTCAATTAATTAGTAGTTACGTGGAAATAGTTAATCGACCGAAAGGAAGGTTGTTATTTGACCGTTCACTGTAGTAATAAATATGAGAAGATTATTGTGGACATTAAGTCGGCTTAAATAAAGATTTAATGTTCGACAGAAAATAATTATCTATATTTGATTACTACATTAAAATGTTATTTACAAGTTAATTATTTTGTTCAAATAGAAAATGTTAATGTTGTGTTCGACATCTTAAAATGAGAATTGTCATTAATTATTTATTTACGTGAATTTATTTTAAGTGAATTGGTTATTATTTTACTTTCATATTTGTTCTCTATTATTTCAAGATTTTGTTGTTGGTTTTTTAAATTCCATTCATATGCTAAATTTCATTCCATTTGCATGAGTCTGGTGATTACACAACATAATATCTCGGAATTTTTTCATGGTACTATCCCGAAAGAGGTATAATGGTCGAGGGAAAATTAGAAAGCACATTATGAAAATGTCAAACACTACTTCAAAACTTATAGTAAACTTGAACACATATGATGATCAACTGATGCACTTGGTCATGATTTCTCTTCCTGCTCACTTTGACCACTTCAAAATCTCTTACAATACTTTGAATGATAAATAGTCAGTGAATGAGTTGATTTCTCATTGTGATCAAGAGGAAGAAAGGTTAAAGCAAAGTAAAACAGAAAGTACTTACCCAACGACCAACTCTAAGGAAAATAGAGGAAAAAGATAAGGGGAAGAGGATTCTTCCCGAGTCCGTTAAGGATAAGAGGATTCTTTTTGGTTCCTCTACGAAGGTTGTGGGTCCATCTACAAAACGGTTTAGGAATGAGACACCCAGTGTAGCCTGCTTCTTTTCCAAGAAGGAATGAAACAAGAAGAATGATTGTACCGAAAATCACGTTTGGCGCATGAAGTAGCATACATATTTCACTTACGTTTGTTCAAAAGTTAATTTAGCTTATGTACTTGGACATACTTGGTGGATATACTCTGGTGCTACTACTCACATAAGTGTGTCCATGAAGGATTGCCTCAAATGTCGTAAGTCAATTGATACCGAAAGATTCATCTATGTGGGCGACGACAAACAAGTTGAAGTAGAGGCAATAGGCGCATTTAGGTTATTGCTAAAAATTGGTTGCTATTTGAATTTAGAACAAACATTTGTTGTACTGTCATTTAGACGGAATTTGATTTCTATTTCTATGTTGGACAAATTTGGTTTGCAGAGTATGAGCTAAAGTTTCTGAATCGAGGGATTGAATTCCACATAAATTCCACAATCTTAGAATTCTTTGAAATTTATAATCATGTTACAAGCATGATTAAATTTCCAACCTGATTTGTGATTTGAATCTTTCTTGAGTATATTTTCGGCTTCTTTCATTTGCAAGTAGTTATAATAAATTAATCACATGTAAAAAGAGAAAATTTTACATTAAAAATGTGATTAATACTAACTATGTCTGCATTTGAAGTATCGCTTTGATTTCTTGCTTCAGCTGCTTGGATACATCCATGTCATTTATATAATTGTGGTATATTTTAATATATTTCAATTTGTGTTTGAATGTTATCATAATATATTAATGTATTTCAATTTTTCAAGTTATGTAATTTTTTTATTCAATAAAGAATATATGTAATATGTAAATATATTAATAATTAAATCTCATTATATTATTTAATTTCATATGAAATTATTGATTATAAAGTGTTGCGGGGTTAATATATAATTTAGATAAAAACATATAGGTATGATTGAAAAAAGTATAAAAAGTAAATGAAAAAATAATATTCTTTTAAATTTGGTGTGAATAGTTGGAATAAAATTACTGTGTGATGTGACACTTATTGAAAAAATGGATTTGTGTTTGATTTAAATGGTTAGAGATGACTTTGCACCTAACCAATTCGTGGATGCTTGCAGGTGCACGCTACTTTTCCTGAAATGAGGAGATGAGTAATATTAACCTTGATTTCTCAATTACAATGATGTTTATTAGGACTTATGTTAGTAGATAGGATCCAACTATATCAAATTGGAATAGGACAACTGCATTTGTCGACCGCGAATTATGCTGCTCTCTAGAAACGAACTCTTTGGGATGGTTTAGTTGCACTGTATGACAAGGTTACTGTGAGCTTATCTTACATATTGGCTAAAAAGAAATCACGCATCGCCTTTCTATAGACGATTTACCCTAGGATTGGTAACTTTTTCGACTAAATTGACAGGGATTAGTACGTGCAGTTGGTGCGAGCAATTACGGACCAAAGCAGCTACTGAAAATATACGATTACCTTGAAGCCCATTGGGTTCCCCTTGTCTCAGCTCTGGTGCCATTTATGTTCCCTTTTCATAGAGAAGATCTCGTATTGCAGTGATTCACATTATGTAAACATCAGTTGCAATTCTCATTGCAGAGTATGGGAGAAGATCAGCTAGAGATGAAGAGTATGTGATTCGACTTATTGCTTACGGTCCTTCGGGACTTGGCATGCTTACTGGAAAATATACAATTTCCAATCTTCCAAGTGGAGCGCGGTACATGCCTTGTATTTCTTTTGTCTCATCACCCAGCTACTATCTCAGTGGTGCTTAATTTATAGGGAGTTTCTATTTCGGCAATATTACCAGGACTCGAGCCTCTCTTGGACTCTCTTAAACAGATATTACCAAGAGTCGAGCCTCTCTTGGACTCTCTTAAACAGATCGCACAAACAAGGGAAAAAACCATATCCCAGTTACCATACTTGTGGCACCTGTTGGTGGTTGAAACTAGAGATATAATCAAGATATAAACTTGCAGGTGGCTATAAACTGGTGCATCAGCAAAGGTACAATCCCAATTCCTGGGGTTTAAGTCCATCAAACAAGCCCAGGAAAAAGTAGGCGCCCTCAGTTGGAAACTTAGTTTTGATGAAATGCTGCAGTTAGAATCTGCAGCTCTACAATCTCCCAGAAAGATGGTACAGAACATCTTCCAAACTAGGTAAAATACATCTCTGTTCATTTCCATCCTGGTAAAATACATATTCCAGAGTGAAGCTAATTGATTTCTCAACTACAGATGAATCATGCTCCATCAGTTGCGAGTATAATCAATTAGCAGATTTTCAAAGGTTACCAAGATCAAGTTTACTCATGCCAATACAAACATAGATATTGAGCAACAAACAGGGAAGCTATGACAATTTTTGGATATTCATCTACTTATAGTGAATTATCACTGCAAGTGACAGAATCAATATATCATATCAACAGAAGCAACTGAGAGTATTTCAATTTATCAAATAAATATTACATTCAAACTTTACAAACTTGAAAAGGTGCAAGAACATGAAAATATCAACTCTCACGGCACCAGATTATAAATGAAATATACTGAGAGAAACTAAGGAAAAAAACCATGGAACAATCTAAAGAAGGAACTAAATCTTTAACAGCAATGACAAGAATAAGAAGGAAAAAACCAATTCATTCAACAATATAAAACTGCAAATCAATGAAGTGCAGAGTGTGTCATTAAGCTCCAATGTCTAACAGAGAAAACAGCAAAACTATTTAGTTTCATTGGCAATAACTAACACAGAGGGGACAAAATGGCAACAAGATAAGCAATCAATCCAGTAGTCTACTTGATCTTCTTCTTCGGCCTCAACTGCACAAAAACAAGTTTGAAACATTTGAATACCATTGGCCGATTAGAACAACTTACTAGCATAAACTCGCCAAGAATACACCACGCTACAAACCTGATTGCTGTGCCCACACTTCTTCTTGCGGCAGTTGACAGCACGAGGGTGCAGACGGGCGTAGCATCTACAAGATAATTACAGAATCAACATCAAATCCCTTGAACCGAATTCACAACACATTCAAAAATTAGCATTATTATGCAACTAGTCAATCACATCATAATGCATTACCGTTCAAAACACATAGAAACCGTTAATCCAAATTAGTGCCATATTCAATTCACCTTCCATGCATAGTCTCAAAGAAAACTAAAGATAAAATAATGTATGAATACATAATCTACAAAAATCGTGTGCTATCACTGCACCAAACATATATGAGAAACGAATTGGACAAATCTTGTGCTATCACTGAACAAATCGAGCAATTGGGCTAAACCAGGAAACTTACTTCCTACAGATCATCTTGTCTTGATTGTATTTCCTAGCCAATGCCATAAGCGAAGGCTCAATGATACCTCCCCTAAGCCTTAGGACCAGATGCAGAGTCGATTCTACAGAAATATTTATCATTAGCTAATTAGAATAAAGAGCGTAAAAGCAAAACTAAATCGAGATAGAGAAAGATAGATTGAGAGAGAGAAAATACCTTTCTGGATGTTGTAGTCAGCGAGTGTTCGGCCATCTTCAAGCTGCTTGCCGGCGAAAATCAAACGCTGCTGATCCGGTGGGATTCCTAATACATAATTTTACAAGAATCACATCAATTTACAATGAACAAACCATCTCCCACTGTTTTTCTTCAAACTAACATCGGAAACCGTAGAAATACTCAATCAATCTGAAACCAACAAAAAAGAAGCGGATAATGGAAGTACCTTCCTTGTCCTGAATCTTGGCCTTGACATTGTCGATGGTGTCGCTCGATTCGACCTCGAGCGTGATGG
>JAYDZE010557202.1:0-12969 GCA_034509125.1 Monilaria moniliformis | reverse complement strand
CGCAGTATGAAATTTTTTCATGTCGATTAACGCTACAATAGAGAATCATTATTTAATTATTTACAGTTTACAATATACTAATTTTTCATAATCTGATTATTATGTTATACTTTGTTCTGAATTTTAATATTCTATGTAATGAAAATTCAAGAGAGTCTAGAGAGATATACTGATCACACTCCTTTTATATAGTGATTTATGCACTATCATAAACTGAATTATAATGTTCTATGTGATGACAACCGTTGTTATTATACCGATTTCCTCTGAAATACCATAAAGAGTTGTACTGATCACAGAGACTTCGTATACTCATCTTCGTAATTATATATAATGATTTCTGATGCCATAGCGGATAATGATATACAGATCACAGTTCACACGTATATTGATTACCACTATACTATGTACTGAATTTTAATATTCTATGAAATGACAACCCAATCGAAATATACTTGATCACATTACAACAAAATACTAATTTATATTCTAGCATATACTGAATTATAATGTTTTATGTGATGACAATCGTTGTTATGTATACTGATTTCCTCTTAAATATATACTTATTTCATTTGTGCGATATACTGATTTTATAAATACCTTGTTGTAGTTATGTATATTCTAGATGTGAAAACGATTTGAAGCCTTTTATTGGAAAAAGTTTCCAAAGTTTAGAAGATGCAATCGTGTTTTATGACAACTACATCCGCATGGTTGGTTTTGACATCCGCAAACACGGCACCAAACACTCAAGAAATGTGATTACATGGCAATATATTGTGTGTAGTAGGGAAGGTAAGAAGAATTTATATAGATTGGACAAAATCCATATATAGTTTGGACAAAATAAGTACAAAAGTATAAACAGATTCAATATAGAACAAAATAATTAAGGAGTAAAATCCCTAATTTTCAGTAAATGAAATAACCACATGAAGTTAAAATTACTCTTAAGACTTTTTCTAATTAAAAACGGAAAAAGATAATGACACATGGCTTAAATCTAGACAGTTTAGATTAACATATCTAACGGATATAAAATGGTCTTAGTTATGCAATTAGGAATTGTTCGAATTTGAACGCAGCTCTACGTTTATATTTATATATACATATACTTTTTCGATTTTCGGTTTTTTCAATTTTTTGGATATTTTTATGAAATTTAGGTTTATTCGGTTTGAATCGATTTTCATAGTTCGGAATTCGGTTTTTCAGGTAATCCGATTTGATTTTAATTTTAAGAAATTTTGATTTTTCGGTTCGGTTCGGTTTGGTTTGGGCAAAAAACCGAACCGAAAACCAAATGCTCACCCCTAATGATATATTCAATTTGCCACAATTCTATTTTTATTCAACAAAAATCAAATTATAATTTAAATATTTTCTACACCATATTTGAAATAATTATGTAATATGAAATCAGTTTTTAAAATTAATTAATTAATTTATTTTATTTTCAAATAATTTTGCTAGATATAACCTGACAATGTTATATTACATGGATTAATCTGGATATGTGTACTTAACTTTAAGCGTTTTCTGAAAAATTGTCTTCAACCTTCGTTTACTATTTAAAACTCTCCATTTTTCCGAAAAGTTTGATTATGTCCAATTTCACATATTACGGCAGAGAAATGATTAGTCAACTCACAAACTGCTTAGGTGAACTTTTTTCTTCCGGCTCACGATCTAAATGACGTTGTTTTGCAAAAAAAAAAAAACATAATAATAATAATAATAATAATAATAATAATAATAATAATAATAATAATAATAATAATAATAATAATAATAATAATTCCACCTTACATTTCTGAGATTACACATAAATTCCTAGCAATTTGATAAGCAATAAATCAATTGATGTCGAGAATAATGCATCCATCAATTCTATTTTCTGTGTTTTAAATTCCTTTATTTTAGTGGTGTATTTTACTTGTTGTGTACCAAATGCTAGGGAGTTGTGCGAAATTTCAAAATTTTAAGATAGAATTATTATTATTATTATTATTATTATTATTATTATTATTATTATTATTATTATTTTGCAAAACAACATTGTTTAGATCGTGAATTGAGGAAAAATCTACCTAAACAGCTAACGGGTTGGTTCATTATGAAGGCTTTAGTGTAGAACATAGTAGGAGGAAATCATTGTATATTTCATTGTAATCGTGTGTGATAGGTTTACAGCACTCTTAAAGATGTATTCTAGCATCTGTAAGGAAGTAAATTATCCTTCTATTCTATTACATGATTTATATTGATTTACCATATAATAAAAGATATAATCCTATTTCCTTATACTCTCCAACACATTATTTTGTCACTGCAATGTATAAAGCGGGATATATTATTATATAAAATTATCAAATGTCATTTGTCTATTTTATATTTTTTTTAGTAATAATATCATATGCAAATGAGGCCTTGTTTAAGTGGCTAAACTAAGCGTATTATTACAAGTTTCAGAAAACTAAAGAGTATTTTTTTAGTAATAATATCATATGCAAAACTAGTAGTAATAATACTCTAAGGGTATGTTTGATAGGATAGATTATGTCAAGATTAGATTATTAATTATAACTAAACATAATTATAATTAATAATATAATCTTGGTCTAATCTATCCTATCAAACATACCCTAAGTGGCTAAACTAAGAGTAATATCATATGCAAATGCAAGTTTCTGTCACTTAGAGTATTCCTACCTTGTGTGATTGTGTGATTGTGAAAAAAAAAAGTAATAATATCTTTTAGTTTGGTTTCGATAATATATGAATGCTCGTATTCGTTCATTTCTTTAAATACCAATTCAATATATGAATGATTTGTATCATTTGCCATTTCCGTCGTACCAAACCAAATTAATATTATCCACGGTTAGATAAGAATTTAATTTGTAGCCATGCCTAAGAATTTTTAAGAATGTAACGAATTGCTTCTTTTTTTTCCTAAAGAATGTAACCAATTACTAATTTCACTACACAAAGTACAACTGCACATCTTCTGTCAAAGTACAAACCATGTTGATTTTATCATTATTGTCATTATTATAATTGGTTATATATGCAATTCACCTAGCTAGGACAATAGTACACAAATTGCAGCTGCCGACGAGCAACTAATTAGTACAGTTTTGGCCCTATTGTTTCAATAATAAGTAAAAACAAACAACTGGAAAATAATGATTTGGACATTAGAATCAATTCACAGAATATTAGAGTTTTAGGGATCGGTTGAGACACCCATCGACAATGTGCCTTTCATTATCGTATAATTTTTAGTCTTTCGTTGGAGAAAAATTAGAATATATCACTTTGGATAAAAAAAAAATTGAGTTATTCAATCAAGCGTAAGTTCTATAAGTCTCTTTGATGGTCGAAATCTAAGTAATCTCATATTTACATTTATATTATTCTTTTTTAATTTCTTTCTATTTCTTCGAATAATTTTCTTTTTATTAGGAATTTTGTCGATTGGCGGTGGAGGGGGAGAGCCAAGACCTACATGTGAGTTGCATTTCAATTTTATTTGAATATTTCTTCTAATTTATACTAAATTGGTTATTGATTTATATATGATAGCTTGGTTATTTTTTTGTAATATACATTCAAGTTCATGATTTGTATCCTGAATTTCAAAAAAAGAATTACACCTTCAACTATAAATGCATCTCAATTGGTAAAATGCTATTAAATAAGTTATGTAATTCGAGTCACATAATATACATGAGTCTGAGTACACCTATTGTAACTCTTAAAAAAGATTCTATATTACCAAAAAAAACTTGATACTTCAAAAAAAATTAACGAACAAACTAGAGCGAGATAAGATTTTTTTATTTAGTTACAATACTGTAATGATAACCATATATTGGTTAATTATATACTATTCAATATTCCCAAAAATGTATACTTCCAAAATGGAATGCTCCGACTACCCGTTTAATCACGATCCCTAAGAATAGCAGCCTAAAATTTGATAAAGAAAGTAAAAAAAGAAAGCCGGGTTTTAGGGGCGTAGAAGAATAAAGGTGTATATTTTATTATATATTATATATATATGTGTGTGTGTGTGTGTGTGAATATGCACATAACTGAAATTGCGCATGCATGATTATGACTCTGCAGCAGCCGTTACTCGCTTACAGCTGTGCCCACTATCTTATTTTTTTATTGTTTTTCCTCACTTTCTGACATACGCCTACACTTGTCACGTGCCACCTGCCGCAACTCCCACCTACTTCTGTCCTTTCCAATTTTTCCCGCACGTGCATTTTCTCTCCTTCCTCACGTGACCTCTACTGGTCCACACGTGTGTTTTCATTTCACCCCTTTGACTTGCGGTTTTCATTTTTTATTTTCAATTTTCTTTATATGCTTCTAATTTGAATTAGTTGGTGAAGTTTGTTTTTATTATTCAGGGGTCACATATATGGCACCTAAGTCCTAGCATTATGAATAGAGGTAATGTCAGAGGGCGAGGGGGGAGCATAACCACTCATGGTACGAAAATTGGCGTGACATTCAAATTATAATGCCGACGGCCACAATCATTATTAAAGTATTGCTTAATCTATAATCGATTATTAAATATTAGTTAATTATGGAAACTATAAAATATTAATTATAAATTTAAATTTATTAATCATAATTATACTGTAACTATTATGATGTATGGTTAGGAGTGTGCATCTAAGAACACCGGCATACAATTTTTTCTAAGAAAATCAAATTTTCCAACTTTATTATCGGACTTGTATTGTCGTGACATTGAATTTTTCCAACCTCAGATTAAAATACACCCTCGTTTTCTTCTTAAAAATCTGAATATAAAGTTAATAATGTGCATATATTATGTGACACGTGTCTCTTAAGAAATTGCAAAGTTTACGAAAGTACAGATTATGTATACAAAAGTTACATTTATAATCGTAAAAGAATGGAATTATGTCTTAATTAATTCTTGAAACTGAAACTATAAATTGAAATTAATATATTGTTGTGTAATATTATGGGGTACGTTATACGATCATATATGCATTAAATGTATATTTTTATGTGGAATTATAAAATTAAAAAACACACGTACAACCTTAATTTTGTGTGACTACATGCATCAAGGAACTCAAAAACAGGTCGTTTATGTTCTTACTTGTGAGTAAGTTTTTTAAGGAAAAAATAAATGTAATTCTAGCAAATATTTAAGACGGTTAAAGCACATTAAATCGCCTTTGCAAGAGATACTTTATGTAACAATAAATTGAAGTCCTATAAATTATGTTCAACCGGTTTGTATTTATGCATCAACTTCATCTATAGAATATTGCAGGAAAATACATAATTTGGTGTCACAATTATTTGTTAACTCAATGAACGATTGTGACTTAGTGGGTCTAAACAAACTAAACAAAGTATTAAATCTCATTGTACCTACAAAGTTAATCTAGATATCATTTCATTTAGTGGCGGTTTCAGAACATATTTTGGAGGGATTGTTCATGTATCAGTGGCGGATTTCAAAACGACGTTGTTTGACGTCTTCTTGAAAATAAATCTGCAAATTGTGGTGACAGTCATGGCGCTGGCCGACCTCAAGAGAAAATTAGGCCCTTTTGTAGTCGGGAGGTCGCCCATGTTATCCCATCCCCTAGATGAGCCACTAATTTCATTTAATATACAATCAGCAATTAGAATTGTGTGTAAAGATGCTGCAAACTTTAAGCGTGTGGCCGGATCATCCTTAAATTCAAGAACACCTCCAATGGTCCTCTACAAAATCATTTAAAACATTATTATAGAGGGAGATATCGTCGTCAATCTTACCTTACGTTCGGCGCTATAATTGAATGGAATTACGTTTAACTTGCTGGGCAAAAACTTATATACAGACAAACACAGACAATCTAATAGAACACTTATGAGTGTCATATCAGAGTGTTTGTGTGTGTCCGTACGGTGCAAATGTCCGCGTGACAGTCCATTTGATTGCTCCTTGTTCATCTATCTACAATTTTTATTTTATTTTTGGTTTTGTTTATTGTTATCTTCTTATCTAAACTTTTGACTTTGTAAGTAAGATTATTTTTAAAGTCAATTTCTAAACACCATGACGATATTAAATACTTATCATGTAATTTATGCTTTTAAATTGTTAGTCTGTCGTTATTGTGACAAATTGATCATTTCGTAAGTATTAAAATATAGATTTTTTGTAAATTAATCAGACATATATATGTATATAAACATATATTGTGTACAATAATCATATAAAAAATTATCAATACTATAAAATATAAAAATAGATTATTCCATTATATATTTTATCCTACAATAGTATAAAGTTCACCCTGAAATAAACAATTGAAGACCTGATTTATTAAGCTTTTTCTTTTAATAAATGTTTTTTTTTTTTCATATTCCCTAATAAGTGTTCCATTTCAAAAAATAAAAGTATAATTACAACATTCTTTCCATTTTACCCATATTTAATATTAGTTGGAATTTGGTAATTAATTGTATATATATATTATTATGATAAGTAATAAGATTATAAAAGTAAATTTTATATTTTCTTAATTTGCATAATTTGACGGCTGAAGACACTTGATAAAAAATGAAAGGAGTAGGAGTTAAATCCAAGAGATAATATCCGAAGATGATTATTTGCCAGACACAGGAATGAATAACTTCTTATATTGTTTTACATTGATATCTATATTTCCTTTTATTTTATTAGCCCACCCCGACAAATAACCATCAACTCATCCATTAAACGAAAATTGAAAATTCAAAATATACCAAAATAAGGCACGAAGAATAGATAAATAAAAAATAAATAAGTGTGTACCGTATTTGATTCCACTACTTTAATATACGGATTTACGGTAGTTTGTACCTACATGTCCAATCTCTTTCTGTCAGCCTTACTATATAAATGATTTTTATGACTTTAGCCAAAAATAATTGGTTTGATAATATTTTAAACAAGCAATATAAAATATTCTCTATTCTTTTGATCAACTACAAAGAAAGGAATAATTCCATTTATTTTCTCGAAAACATAATTTATTCTTAAAAAGATTCTTGTGTTGATTTTTGGCAAGGATATAAATTTAAATAACTGATTCACATGGTGTGGAAGGATAGAGGATGCTTCCTCCCAGCTACATTTTATTTGAAAAATTGTTCGTAGCAGCTTTGTCTTTTTTAAGCACCAATAGATTAACATAGATCCACATGAAGCCAATTATTTTAATAATTAGACATAATTTTATATAACATTTCCGAGAAGCAAAAGTTCATGGAGATATCAAGTACAATATTTGGATCTAATAACAATTAATATTATACAAGATTAAAATATTCAATTATTTTGTTGCTTTCTTGGGGTACACAAAAACATTGTGCTCCACTTAATACAAAGTCATTAAAAATTCGACCATTACATAGAGAGGGGTATCGGCTTATGTCACCTTATAATTCTTGAGTCCAATATATTTTTGAAAAAAATATGTTTATTAAGGATAATATATAAATATATAGAGGAATATATTATGCTAAACTAATTAAAAACTGTGCATGTAGTTATCAAGTTCTCTTGTTCAATGCTGACAAATTAAGATCAGGTGTTATCTAATTTATCTTAAGATCTTAGGTTCATTTTTCTTTGGATATATGAAGTTTTTATCAAATGTTTGTCTCACTTATTTGTAAGTTAGACTTTAGATGTTAATTATAATTTTATTCATAAATTTCTTTATTTTTGTAATTATTTCAAACGGCCACTTTTGTTGAAGTGTTTTATATTTTGAATTAACTTTATTGCTGTTGTTATTATCGTCCTTTTTATTGGTTATGACAAAAAAAAAAAAAGTTTAATCGTTGTTCAAAATACTCCATAACCTATTCAAATTTAAGATATTTAGCTTTATTAATATTTTCATTACTATTAGGTTAAGGGGCTGTAGAACTTTATTGTTTGTGGAGAATAATTGATACTTTTATTTAAAAATGCTTGAGAAATTAAATATATATAGATTATTATTACTTTTGTCTCTTAAAAATAGTTTCTTTTGTCATTTTGATATCCACAAAAATTGATCTCTTTTCATTATAATATATACACACTATCCTACAATATATTATTCTTAATATATCAATTTATTTATCAATTATATCATATAGCCCACAACTTTCTCCACTTCATATATTTTTTAATTATTATTAACATAATCTTCAATATGAGATTATTTCCTCACTTAGAAATATGAAAACACTATAATTTTTGTTAAAATTCGAGTCTGATTCTTCTGACATATTTTTAAGGTACACGGGTAAAGTATTAGATGAAGTGAGCGGGTAGAGCAGTCGAGTCCAATAATTCCGAGGTTGAATTATTGGAGTTGGCAATCAAAGTTAAGCGCACGTTAGAGAGGAGGGTGGTGACGTGGCGGGGGATGGTCGCGTCCGGACAAAGGAGACGCGCGTGTAAGCAAGCTCCACGTAGGCAGGCGGGGATGATAGTGAAGTTCCGACAAGCTCGCAGCTCAATCATGACCAGGGCTGTCAAATCCATACATTCAATATTAAAGTTTCATAATCCCTGAAATAATAATCAACAAAATTCTCAACAAAAGAATTAAGTACTAACTCTCATCTCTCTCTATACAACTAAGAGTGAGTAGTAATTCTGTCTCTCTCTATAAAAAGAAAAAAGAATTAAAATAATTAATATAATATATTAAATATTAATTTATTAACAGGTTACCTGCATCCAATCCGCATCCGACCCGAACCCGATACGAAATTATTGGGTCCTTATTGGGTCGACACGATAAGGACCCGAAATTATTTTATCGTGTCACTGACCCACTAATTTCGTGCGTATTCGTGTCGTGTTTTCGTGTCGTGCTGAACATTGTGAGCCCTAATCATGACCCATATCCAGCCACGTCATAGGTTGTTAGGCGGGCCCAAGCAAAGCCGACTTGTCCGTTTGTTGCTCTAACTGGCCTAACCGCAGCTTTGTAAATTACCACACTTTCTCAATTATTTTAAAGCTCATCTCTCTATCCTTTGCCAGCTATAACGCACTCCTCCTCACAACTGCTTACAATCCCAATACACTTCTCTCCTTTTCTCTCCATATTTTTCTCCAAAAAAAAAAAACCCTTTAATTCAAAAATATATAACGATGTCATAAGGAAATATGGTAAAACCGTAAAATAGATAAGGATGGGAGACTCAAGAAAATTATAATATTATAACAATTTATAATGTTATGTATTATGCTTTTTTTTCCATATTGATGCTATTAATTTAATATTTGTAGTCGATGCTATCCATCATATAAAACATATATGTTCATTTAATCACGAGTTCATCTTTTTATTACCCTTTTATGTCAAATTTAGTACAATTTTAATTGTAAAGCTTGAACAAAGTGAGGTTGATCTTACATTGTTACACGTTATATTACTGTGTCAAGTCAAAAATTTGATGGCAGAAAATTTGTCCGATAATATTTTTTTTAAATGTTGAAAACTTGAAATTCTTTTATGCATATAATGAAGATCGGTGTTATTTTGTTAAATATGTCAAAATTCAAAATATAAGTTTTGAATTTGAGGTAAGCTTAGTCAATAAAAGTTATTTTCCAAGAAGTTGCTTTGATTATTTGAGTAAATTTCGGACCTTCCATGTATACCTCATGGTCCTGTCGTATTTATGACTGCGCGACTTTAGGAATTAAATGAGAAATCAAGATATATAGAATTAAAATTGGAAAATTATTTGAAAGGTGGAGTTTTTTTCTACACACAGAGTAGGGGCGGACGCAAAAAATTATTTTGATACAATTATTCTCATATAGGAAATTTTGCATAATAATTCACACAAAATACCGAAAATCCGACCATATTATACAAATAAAATAATTTATTTAAAATCGGTAAGGGTTTAACTTTTAAGCCCCTTCTTATATATATGTGTTCGCCGTTGACACATAGTACATAATCTTTTTCAGTTTACATTCCAGAACAAAATAGACTTATTAAAAGCGGATTTTATTTTCAGATTGATTTCACTAGTTGAGATGATTAAATAAAAACTTTGTTTTAAATCTAGACAAAAAGGCATGTAATAGAGTTAAATGCACCATACAATAAAGCGTTAAATGCATAAAATTTAAGACTAAGTTGCTCATGATGTGCCATATAATGATTGTTTGGTTTTAATATGACGACAGTTGTTTGTAAATGATGGGATTTTATGGCTTATTCAATACAAGAAAGTGACATCAAAATATTATATATTATTGCACATTATGCTACTCAGCTGCCTCAGCATAAATCGGTGACTAATGATTTATTTCTTCCATTATAATATTTTAGTTACATTATATTAATTGGTGGATGATTGTCACATATATGAGTTCAATCTTTTTATGATAATGGATGCCTTATTTTAATTTGTATTTTGAACTCAATTGTTTAGAATTAAAGCTAATAAACTTTAATTTAACTTTTTTTTAATAGTGTCTATTTTTTTATATTCTCCATTCACAAAATACAAGGTCAAAATGATAAAACATATGTTAATTTGATGCATGTAAATGTGATTTTCGGTTAAGAATTAGGAGAAATTACGAAACAAAAAACTGTCGTTTAACTTCATCAGCGCCATGACCTTTATTTACAACGTTAAGTGTTTTTGTTGATGTACTCCCCTAAACAAATTATAGGGGAATCCCCTCATCCATATAAACGAATTGGAGGTATATGGACGTTATTTGTAAAAATAAAAGCAACATTTCAGCAAATGATTTGGATTTTCTTTATTCTTTTAGTATCTCAAACTTTATAGAAAGCTTAAATTTTAACCCGCAATTGAGAAATTGGCATCGGAGCTGAATCATCTAGCCGCATTCTCGCTTTAAATATACAATCAGTGAAGTCGAAATCAAATTGAATTTGTAATTGCACTATTCCATTTCAATCGATGTCATCGCACATATGATTCAAGAATACATTTGGCAATCCAATGTTGGGTTCTCGGTCACAACCAATGTCAAAATTTTCTATAAACTCGAAGTTTTTAAAACAAAACAGAAAATTCTAATCGTTCTAGAAAAATACTCAAGATTCATACCATAAATTATACTTTAACCTAAATAATTTACGATCAGCTTTCCGATGAAATAGCCCAAGTTGAAAATCTGTAATATAATAGGCACCGTCACAAGTATCCCACATCTCCTATAATAAAAAATAAAAATGTAATCATGCATAATATTTATGAGGCAAAAGGAGGACCAATCAAAATAATTGTTGAGGACTAGATCTAATCTTAGATATTTCCCCGGTTGGCAAATGGTAAAAGTTGCACCACAAATTTCAAAAGTGGAGAGTTTCCAACAAAACCTACCCTTAAAAAAGGCGAACACGTTAACATCTGTGTTAGTACTATAGACTTGGAGGATAGGAACAAGTTGAGTAATCTTAACCATGAAGTTGTTTTTAACTTTTCTCTTTCATTGATTTCAAAACAGTTGCTTTCTCCACACAACCAAACAGCAATGCCATCACTCTCTCTCTCTAAATAATCATTACTAATATCTAACAATTTAACTAATCATTAAACCACAAAATCCGAAGAAATTCTACTTGTCCACGAGTTTTTTGGCCTTTCATGTAAGAATTGGGACCATTGGAATTGAGGTTGTAGCTGGAATGAACTGTATTGTCAATTGAGACGATATTTTGATAAGATAGTTACCTGATAGAATTGTTTTGCTATTGAGACTATAAATTGATACCTAAATTGTGCCTGAAAATGTTGTGATCCACTGAGTTTGATTGATCTAAATGATTATGTTGTCCCCAAATTGAATATCGAAATACTTTGTGGAGTTACCCCAATTGAATATTGACATATATTAATATTTGTGAAAATTACTATTTATATTATAAACTATTGGTCATTTAATAAAAATATATAAAACATACAAACTATTTCAAAACTAACATAATATTATTTCAAGTTGTCTCAAAACTCAACACTTTATTATTTTTTTTTAATAAATATATCATGCCATTTACAAAATTAGAATTAAAATTCCATTTTGGAGGCCGACGGAGAAGTCAAAAGTCTGTTACTGAAGTCGAATAACGAGATAATATTCTTGTTAGTTTTCAAATAGTTCGTGTATTTAATTATAATTAATTCAATATATACTTGTTAAATGACCAATAGTCTAGGAGATAGGTTATAATTTCTTTCTAAATCATTTGAAGAAAAAAAAAGATTATTTGTTTTTACTGCAAGCCACCCCCCCTCCCCCCAGAAAAGAAGATATGTTGTAAGTCGCGTGGTCGAAAAATGGTTTAGCATATCATGTTAAACGCGTGATTCTCGTGGCATAATTTAAAAGGAAAAAATTCGGTATGGCAGCGTAGGGTCTATTAAGATTTGACTATTTCTAAATCTTATTAAAAAATTAATTAAGTCGCTAAACAAACGGCCGAAAGCGGAGGAATAATCCGCCGTTGGGGTCTAATCCGTCTCCTAATCCAGTCCTTCCGCTACCACAAAAATATGATTAACATATTCTCTAACCTAACTATAAACTAATTGTCAACTCAAACAAAACTATAAACTAATTGTTGTATGGATTACAGGTAGCGCCGGTAGCAAGTTACAGCTTCAATCAAGATTTTAAAAGGCCTACATTTGTTTCTTCTCTCAGAGAAAACATTACTCCCACACGTCTCCACCCATCTAACTGATTACTTCATCTTTTGTCAAGTAGTCGGTTCAACAAAACTCGAGAATTTAGGTAACTAGTGTTACACCCCGTGCAATGCACGGGTCCAAAATTTGCTATATAGATATATATATATATATATATATATATATATATATATATATCTAAACAATTTATGTGTGTGAGTGAGTGAATTT
>JAYDZE010557201.1:0-31427 GCA_034509125.1 Monilaria moniliformis | reverse complement strand
CAAAAGTTGGAAAAATAATAAATTAATTAAGTTTGAAAACTAAATAACGAGAACTCGCTAATTTTCGGGTTGACCCTGTGGGTTCGGGTTATCTTCGGGCCAACCCTATCGGGTTGCGGGCTATTCGGTTTAGGGTCATTCGGGCAATATTTTCAAAATCTTGTTAAAATTACTAAATCAAAATAAGTATTGTAATCTATTTACGACAATAAACCATTATCATATTCGCATACATGATACATCATTTTAGTATTAAAGAGCAAGTAAAACTGCTAGATATTCGGATTACAATTAGCAATTGAATGGTTAATCTAAACTGAATTTAATATATAATGTTTGATTAGTTCTTAATCCAGCTTAAAATCGAATTTACCTTGCCAAATAATACAATTTAACAAGACTAAGTTACTTGGTCTAATTTGCACTCAACTCGGACAAAATATTTTGGTAGATGCATAACTATACAATTATCCTTTGAAAGCTCAATATAATTCGAACACTTGTGCGTTAAGTTTGACTCACTCAATTATAAAATGATAAAATAAACAACACTTGTAATGCATACAATTTGACGTTTTTTTTGGTATCCCCACCTCACTTTTGTTAACTAATATGACATGTGGATGTCCACTAAGAGGAGCCAGTATTAGGCAATGGGGGTACAATTGTACCCAAAATAATAACAATTTTTTCATATTATAACATAGGTAAAAAATATTTACTTATATTTCTTTTATTTGTACCCCCATTTGCATGATGTTAGTTCTTTTTCAGTAAAATTTATTGAAACAAATAGACATGGACTAAATTTCTAATATTTTTGTTTATGAGGTTAGTGTTGATTTTTTTGATTGGTACTGCAAATACAAAAAGACTGTTTTTCGGAATGACTTATGTTAAATATAAGTTGTGAAACATTTGTGATCAGTTTTAAAATAATTGTTTCAGCCACTCTTATTGATAGATGTGTTTCTATAATTTTCTTATGGCGATATTGTCCATTACTTTCTATAAATAAAGTCTCAATTGGTAGTATATGACTTTAAAAATGAATAATTTTATTAAATGTACTAGTTTTAATATAAAATATTTTGTATGTTTATGTTTATGTGATTACTGGACGCATCCCAAATTGAAAATTCTGGATCTATTACCATGGGTGTCGATGTAAATGAAATGAACCATCATTTCACGTTTTAGCCTAAAATCATTAATACTTCATATGTTATATTAGCATAGGCCTAGAAGTACGGGCACAGATGTTTAAAAATGAGTAGTCTATAAAAAATCGGAGAGAAAATGTAACTTTTTGTTAATAGTGTACTTGCCCAAAAAGTAGGAGAGATAATTGATAAAGTAAGTAACATAGACAAAACAAGTGAGGTCACAATGACATATTATGTAATTAATGAGTTGTAATGCGTATTTGTTATGTATATTTTAGATAGCAATCTATTGAAATAAAATGTCTAAATAAAATATGGTAGATATGGCAGCTTATTGAAATGAGATATTGGGGTATATATATATAAATGAGATATTGGGGTAATATATATATATATATATATATTATTGAATGACACAGTTATATTACCATGCTTTGTATTTGTTATATTACCATGCTTTGTATTTGTTACAAGGAACGCAACATAAATAGAAACACACGTACATTCAATTATGAATTTACTCCAAAACAATTAAATATGAGTAATTTCTTGTATTGCTTCCACACTATCTACTGTGATATTTATTAGTTTTGTATTGTAATAGATAATCTAAACACTCATCTTATGTTATAATAGATAAAACTGTCTTAATAAATATGTATGTGTGTGATAAACAAACAAATGTCATAATAAGTAATGTAAATATAAATGCATGGGATTCCAGCATCCTATTTCCAAATAGGACCAAAATACCTATTTATTGCCATTGTTTTACAATAACATCACGTTAACTTCACTTTATGATAGTTAAATGTGTAATAAAAAATGTACGGTCTACTCAGGAATTAATTATGACAATAAATTAAATTTATCTATCTTATTATTCCAAATATACAGTAGATCTTATTTTTTTATACTCACAGTTATCTTACACGACGTTATCCGGGTCTTATTGAATTAGAAATATTTCCCTCAAATTCAAATTCCTCAAATAACAAGTACATCATCAATATCTTTAAGAAAAGGGAAAAAAAATAGCGACATTAGCCTAATCAAGATTACGGAAAGCTCAATTATTAATAGTGGTAGATTTTTTGCGCACCGAGATTATGACTTGGTGCTTGCTTTATACAGTGGCACGTTACATCAATATATTCAAATCTTATTTTTGATATATATAATTGTTAGTATTATTTTTATTTTTATTTTTTTATATATATTAGTTTTGATTCTGATTATTTATTAATTATTATTGATATTATTAATTTGATAAATTATATAAAAATTCAAATTTGATTTGTTCAATTAATACATACTAGTAAGACGTTACGGTTTTATTTCTGCAATTAGACCACGTCTCTAATTAATCGAAAATATTTTTAAAATGATACACAAGTTAAAGATGTTGCTTAGAACAAGTAAAATTCCAAGCATATAATTAGAAATATTTATACATTTGTTATTTTCCTAAAAAAATAAGATTTTCCTTTCTCTATATGTAACTGAATCGAAAAATTCAAAATTAAAAGGCAGAAAATTTGTCCATTCGATGATACTAAATAGTGTGATCTTTTATTTTATAAGGTCATCCTTATCCTAGCCCCAAAATATTCAGCCACAACTCAATTTTCAGCTATCACGTCACAATTTCAGTTTTCAGCCACAATATCTTTATCGCAGCCCCAAATAAGCCACAACCCAAATTTTATCAGTTCATCAATTTTTATTAATATTCAATTTTATATATTTATTTGAATTTAGGTGTTTGTAAAATCAAATTAAATGACTACAAATTTGAAAAGTAGACAATTAAAATTTAAAAATTACTTGATTTAAATTCCTAAATTACATTAATTAAAAATTGAAAATGACATAATTTAAATTCCTACAATACATTAACTAAAAACTAAAAATGACATAATTTAAATTCCTAATTTCTTTTCAAGAATGGCGACCAAGGCGGTATGTTGTCGCATCTGCATCTCGTTCATGTTCGAGAGGTCCATGGTTATACACTTCCTGTACTCCTTGATCAACACCGCTTGAGTCATCTCATCCATTGACGAGTCACGGCCACTATCGTCGTCCGCTTTCGTCTTCCCCTTCCATTTTCTTTTGGCCGCTTTCTGTCCAGTAGGATGAATGGGATCCATCGATGCATTCAAATCGAATGTATCGGCCTCTCCACTTGTAGAGTATTGGCCGGAGGCGGCGTGCTTGGTTCTTTTCGAGCTAGATGTGGAGTTGGAGCCACCGAAAAATTTGGAGTGATATCGCACAATTGTCCACACATCTTCGTACTTGAACTGTTTAAATTCTTCATTGTAGAAGGTGGCGTGAGCTTGTTCGCGAATGTTGTCCCAACTATTGCCACTCGGCCATATTTTCTGGAGGTTGTTAATGTAGCCGGCGAATTTGGATACATCGGCCTGGACCTGGCCCCAATGCTTGTGCAGGTGGTCGTAGTCGCGCTCCAACACCCAGATCGGTTTCAAGGCGTTGTATTTTTCCGCAATCTTCTCCTAGAATACGCTGACCCTTTGGCCGTTTTTGATCACTGGGTCTTCAGAAACATTAACGTAGCATCGTGCAAGTACTTTCGTCTCTTCAGCCCCATATTTTTTGGATTCTTCATGCGCATGGGAGGCTGCCTTCTTTCCTTTTCCTTTGCCCGCCATAGGAGGGGACTGTACCAACTCGTCAATGGTATGCATATCATCAACGTCGTAGTCCGCCCCGTTGATTGCTGACAGGCTAGGGTTGTGGGAGTATCCATCGACGCCGAAAAGGGAGTGGGATCTATATTATGCTGAAGAAAACTGCTGAAATCATTTGGATCTCAACCCTTACTCCGACATAAGTTAAAACATTCGGCTAAATCATCGGATAAATGTGGAAATTTTCCATATTTTGGATCCATAATAAGAAGTTTCGCAGATGAGTGTGAGAGTATGGAGATGTATTAGTTTCCCATCCCCATTTTGCGTCAATTTATAGGCAAAAATTGCCACCCCACCCAACCTCCATCACCACCCCCACCCCCACTCTCCATTAATTTTTTTTTTTTTTATGTTAGTTGCAGTTTTTTATCTTCCCCAAATTTGTCTAGTAAGATCAAATCACACATTTTCACATAATATTTATATTTTAAAAAAATTTAAAAAGTGAGGCCGCCTCATTGGGGCAGACGACCATTACCGCCGCCGCCACACGACCACCGCAGCCTGACCACCAGCCGCTCCAGCGGTGGAATGTCCGACTAAGGCGTGTCGATCGCTCTGTTTGAATTAAAGTCATAAATTTATGAGCACCTGGTGCTCGCTAATTGTTAGCACAAGCTTTTCCGAGCACCGAATGCTTGCTAACCGTCGGAAGAATATTTACTGAGCAATTATCGAGCATAGATGTGCTTGTTCAATATAATTAATCAAGTTTTAAAAAAATAAATAAATTACTAAACAATAGGTACTCGGTAATTTTTCACAAATATTCTCCATTCTTTTTGCGCCAAACAAGACCGAGCACATGATAATTTGCTCGGTAAGTGCTCGCCAAGTATGACAGATACCGACCACTAGTGTGCTCGGTAATTTCTCCAACTTTTTCTCTCCTCCAATTCAGTTGTTCGTGCTCACTAAGTGCTCGCTAGTTACTCAGAATGTGCTCAGTAATTAGCGAGCAAATTCGGGTGTTTGCTAAACGGTACTTGCTAAAGGCAGTTTTTTTGTTGTGTTAAGAGCGAACTCTTAGAGAATAATTTAAAAAAAAAACAACAAATTTTGATAGATCTCAAAGGGTAAACTACAGTAACTATCCATTTTCTAGATTAAAAAATCTCTACGATCAAATAAAAATTTAAAATTCAATCTGACAGGTCCATATTTTCAGCATTCTAAAACAATGGATGGACCCATGTTTTCTGCGTACTACATGCTAATGACGTATGAAAAACATATTCACGCAATTTGTCTGAATCTAATCACAAACTTTTTTAATATTAAATGGACATTAAATTAATATTAAATAAGCATCTTTAGAATCACGTAATGTGGTTTCGTTGGAAGCAAAAGCAACATCTGTTTTCTCGCTTAAAATTGTAATTCCCCCTTTGGGCTATATGTGACAAAAGTAATTATGGTGTAGCCTTATTTTGCTTAAAGAAAAAAGACCAATATTTACCTACGAGATATTTTGGGTTTAAAATTTGCTAGAAAGTAAAAAGCGTTAATAGAATTTGTTGGATATTTTTTAGTGTAATTAGGTTAACTGAAGTGACCAATCGTCATAATAATACTTCATATAAGTTCGTAGGTGTGGAGTGCACGCTTATATGAATTTGTTATAATCTTAGGGTGGAAGCCCCTAAGGGACGGGTGCATGGCAGTTGAGACCGTTTTTGCCCCTTTTTGGTCGATTTTTAACAGATTTTCTTGGTTCATTTTCACATAAAACGAAACATACTTTCCCCAAAACTCTCTGAACTTTATCCGATCAAATATTTTGGGTGAACCGGCCAAATTGATTTGATCTGAAAGTGTTGTACACGACTTTCAGAGATTCCGTATATTGTTTGTTCGTTTCTTGTTAATCCTCCCATCCAGATTTCCTACATAGTTTGAGGAAGAAGAAGACTGCAAAAGTCAAAAAGTTATTCAACTAATAGTTTGATCTGTTGTTTTTTAGTATATATATTTTTATTTGTAATAAAATATAAAATTAGTGGAACCCCTACCAATACCTTTTTCTGTGTCCGTCACTATCAATAATTACCATTTTAGTTTCCTTTAAAAAGAAATGTTAGATTTCGCCCATTAAATTGAGAGTTCAAATAATCTAGTATGTAGTAAGCATGTGGAGGTAGATGTGTGGGTGTTTGTGAATGAATTATAACAAAAAAAAAAAAAAAAAGTTGTTTGGACATAGGCTACGTAGGCAACATCATACTGAATGAGAGATTAAATCTTGGTAGAATAAAGTATATATTGGCACAAACTTCACCATCAATCCTTGATGCAATAATCTAACTTGTAGTGTATCCAAAGTAACTTGAATCCTAGATGCAATAATCTAACTTTTAGTGCATCCAAGTAAACAAGTTACTAGGCCATCTGATGTTATATTGTTCCTACTTATTAATTATATTTAAGATTATAAATATCATTATCTTTTTCCCTAATAAATTGATTGCCTACAAAATAAATCTTACTTAATTACAAACAAATGAGCTCGTATATATCCCTTATTTACTGACAATTAACTTTATATTAATTTAATTTGGATGTTAATGAATAATTGTACATATCCACTAATTGTCCTAACTAGCTGTTAGCTCGAGAATTTCTTAATTAATCATATATAATTAATAAATTAAGGATATATATTTTTTATATCGTAACGACAGACTATAAATTATTCTGTATGTCCTACTTGACTTGACAAGTTTCTTTCCGATATGATAAGAGAATAAGATTAAAGTGTAAAAATGTGTTGCCCTCATTTTAATATAGTGCAAAGTGAAAAAAAAATGCCAAGTCAAATTGGACACCCAAAAAAGATACGGCCAAGTAGAATACGGGACATAGGAATACTTTATAGTGTGTGTATGTGTGTGTATATATAGGCGTGCGTTAAAATGAAAACACCCCTTAGATGCATAACTAATAACTAATATACACCCTAGAATCTCGAATTAGAAGAACTAGATTATAGAAAAAACGTATCATTATTGTTTGATACAAAAATCATTAAAGGATATAATTGTACAAACAAATCCCACGATTTAAGGAAAAATTCGAAAATCATAGGATTGAACAATCCCACGTACCTACGAAAAAATTTCACGAATCATTATCGGCAATAGAACTTATCATTAATCATAGACGAATGTATCATTAATCATCATTAACCATATCATTATGCGTGGACATGAATCACCCACAACTCATGATTTTTTCCATAAAAATTGAAATCCATACTCAACCAAATCTCATTCCATATGTTTTGATTTTTTCATAACCGAAAATTATATCACAATTATGGGATTGAACAATCCCACGTATCTACAATAAAATCCCACAAATCATTCTCGGCAAGTTATCATTAATCGTAGACAAATGTTATTAATCATCATTAACCATATGATTATGCGTGGACATGAATCATCCATACCTCACGATTTTTTCCATAAAAATTAGAATCCATAATCAATCAAATCTCTTTCCATATATTTTGGTTTTCTCATAACCAAAAATTACATCACAATTACGAGATTGAACAATCTCACGTATTTACAATAAAATCCCGCGAATAATTATCGACAGAAGAAGTTATCATTAATCGTAGACGAATGTATCATTAGTCATCATTAACCATATCATTATGCGTGGACATGAATCATTCATAACTCACGGTTTTTTCCATAAAAATCGAAATCCATAATCAATCAAATCTCTTTCCATATATTTCGATTTTTTCATAACCAAAAATTACATCACAATTATGAGATTGAACAATCTCATGTATCCACAGTAAAATCCCACAAATCATTATCGGTATAAAAAGTTATAATTAATCATAGACAACTGTATCATTAATCATCATTAACCATATCATTATGCATGGACATGAATCACCCATAACTCACGATTTTTTCCATAAAAATTAGAATCTATAATCAATCATTATGCCTTAAAAAACGGATAATAACAAAACTGCACAAATGTATAATTACTTATATACCCATGGGCGAATAAAATAATAAAAAGTTGTTGACTAGTGGCTAAATTATATCCATCAGATCTCCAAATTCAGTGGTTAATATTAGTTCTTAATTTTGCAATAAAAATTGAATCGAATATATATATATATATATATAAGACTGAAATATAACCATTGGATTACAAAATTAACGGTTCAGATTATCAGAAAATGTGTGTCATTACATAATTACGGGAATGTCATTATAAGGACAAAAAAGTAAAAAACAAAATTTCGGCTGATTTTAATTATGGGTAGTTTCTGTGATTTACTCCACTAAATCTCTCACAATCTATATTCAGTCCGATTTTTAAGGTATGTGGTTAATATGGTATGTTTTTGCAGTAGTTATTATAAATATATACCGAGATTTTAGGGATTGCCGAGATTTCCGATAAGATTCTTCAAAGTCTTCTATGATATACTGCATCATAACGTTGAATGTAAATCATCGTAATGTTGAACGGAAATCATCACAACGTTGAATGTAAATCATCATATGAAGACTTGGAAGAATCTTAGGCGCATTAGTTTTGGAAATGTCCGAGATTTACGGCATAAAATCTTGAACATGTTCTTGATACTTGTATGATATCATTACATAGTTGTGTGTGTATCATTACATGTGAGACAAACACGTCATCATAAGACAAATCTCGGTTATGCGATTTATTTCCTAAAAAAAGGAGTTTAAATAGGTTATAGAAGATACAATATCAACAATATCCAAAAAATTAGGAGCCAAAAAAACGTGATCTTATTAAAATTACTATTATGACCTTTGTGTGATTAAAAAAACTAATAAGTTAATTTTCAATAATGCCACGTGTCCTATTATGGGCCATTAGATAGAAAAAATAGAAAGATAAGATTTGATCTCAGTTATATAATAAGAAGGAGTTATAATTTGATTACAACCCTATATATATATATATATTGTTTAAGCTAAAATGAGACACGAAGATCAATCTATCTAAAGCTATATATGAAATATACATGGCCATAAATTTGAGACAGGTCACATCTCATTAGAAAGAGAAAACATCTCCAAACCCTAGCTGTGCCCTTGCCCCATCACTATCTCCAAAATTTCATAAAAATCAATATTCACATGCAAAAGGTTTATACGACGAGAATCTCGTTGCACGATCGTCGGAATATCACATATACCGTTTTGTTGCGTTGTAGGAGCATTTGGTTAGCTTGTAATTAATCAATCATGGTCTTTGTAATTGTATGGAAATATTGCATGTGTTGGACCAAATTTCTCTACCAAATTCCGTGCTCCCATTTTTAATTTCTATCCATAATTTACAATATCTAGAAGAAAGATACATCTTTTGGAACTTGGTGCGTCAGTCGAAATCATACAAAAACACAAGAGATGTTCTTCGGATTCGGGAAAAAATAACTATTTCTAAAACCCTTTTGGGAAAACAAAGAAAAAATCAAAAGAAAGGGACACCCATTTGAGTTTAGTTTTGGAGTTTTATTTTTGAATGATAACCCCAGCTGATGTATATATGTGTGTATGTGGATATCTTTCAACTGCTCCAAACAAGCCCTAACAAAGATACATGCATATACAAAAGAATAATCAGCATTGCTCATGTAGTTGATATATGTGTTAGGTAACACATTTATTTTATTTTATATATCATGAGAAACAATTTTGATGTTTAATTGGAATTTGTGAAAACTACTTTATCATAGGGAGAAAAGTTTACAAGTAATAATACTATTTATATAATTAATCCTCAAATAATAGGGAGAAACTATAATTGAGTGACAGGACTTTTGAATTTGATGTTGAGTTGGGAAATTCATGTGACATGTCAACATCTACAAAATCTGTTTTAGACAAACACAATCGAATTAATTGTCGGTAATTCCTAAATACTCCACATTAAGTATATGATTGCCAGTGTAAGCATCAAAGTACCCATTAATTAATTATATTACTGAATTTACTTGTACATAGTGCTGTCATTTCGGTGAACAGTAAGTATATATTAAGTTATTAGTTCTCATGCCTCTATAGCTCCATATCTCCATTTCGGAAGATCTTTGAGAAAGAAATATAAGATTTAGAATTTTATGATATAAAATAAGGTAAACTGGAAATGAAAAATATATAGTATTTCAATGTCTACAATCTATAATATTTATTGGATTATTGCGCCTCTAATATATTTATTTCTTGAACATATACTCTTGAAATATCCATTTTTTTTTATTTTTTTGAAAAATCAATACATATATATTGCCCTTGTCAAAAAAATCGCTATATCATTATCACGCATATATAAAGATCATGAGACTTTGTAATATTTTTACTTCCTGTAAAATGTTAAACCTACAATGCACATTGTATTATGCCAAATTTTAAATAAGTTGACATATTTGCAACCATTAAACTAATTATAAAAATAATAAATACTTACACTCTTTAATTGACCCAACTAATCAACAAGCTATGCAGAAGATCTATGATTTTTCTCTTAATCACCTTCTGCATTAATCAATCAATAAATCTTTTTGGAAACACTGGTCAGTTAATATGAATATTTAATAACTTACACTAAATGTCCATTATGAAAATTATTTTAATACACCTATGATTAACTGTTGCGGGTCCCCCCATATTTCAAAATATAGATATGTGTTGTGTGTGTGGAAATCTTGGCACAATAATAAATATTCCATATGTTGGTTGAGAATGGGACAGTGGATCCCAATGGCCATTGGTGGGGCCCCCTTTGAAATGTCTTAAAAGCGCACCATCTCTTCTTTATTTTGCCACCTAACACACGCTTTTGTGGTACCATATTATTAATTGCTGAAATTCCTTTTAACACTCAACTATTGTTTTCCCCTTAAAAAATAAACAAATTATGTCGTCTATTTAATCCTCATATTTTATGTCGAAATCAATTTTTTTTTGGGTGTAATTGTTATTTTATTTTTCACTTTTTGGGGAAACTTGGTTCATAATACGCAAGACACTGAAGCTACAAACATATTATACTCTAGCCAATATATTTAAAAATACGTCATTTAATTATGTTATGCTTCTTTTGTGTGTGGTTTGTATATTACTGCATAGACAATGAATTTATCAACTATGCATTCTTGAGACGCAATTATAATTTTTCTTTTAAAAAATAGGGAAAAAAATATTTGACTCATTTTCGAATGCTTTTACATGTGGAACCAATTAATGTATAATTAATTTATGCATGAGACTCTGCTCAACTTTGGACTCAACAATTAGCAGTCGCTTGATCATAATCAAACACTGAAAACAATTATAGCCATATCAAAAATATTATATATATATATATATATTATCACCTCTAGAGTGTTTCATAATGCTAATATAGTAGTAGCATATTCTTTGGCTCGACTTGTCTTAAGTCTTAATTTCTTGCATGCTAAACAATTAAAAATAATTTATTTTGTTTGTCGTGACAATCTATTATTCTATCATGTTACTTATTTCATGGTCAATTAATCATCGTTTTAACCTTATCGAATTGGACAAGCATAAGTAAAGCAGTATCTCATAAATAGGGATTACATCGATCTGGACAGATTATGTAAAAGATGTGCAAATTCAATCAAATCGAATAAACACCTTGTACACCTATTATTTTACTACCTTCGTGACAACTGACAATGTATAAGGTATGTTTGTTTTAACTTTTAACAGTCGAAGGGAGCTGAATCTAGCAATTGGTTACTATGCTATTAATTTATATTTGTTTGGACACAACTAAGATCTTTGATTTTAAATTGTATTTCACTTTTCTCGTGTAATTTTTGGTTACATGTATACTTTATTATATTCAACTGTAGTATATATATTAATTTATATACGTAAAATATCAAGACTGGTATATTGGACATTATTATTATTATTAACTTTATCATTCCCTATGAAGTTAAAGGATAAAAAACATTAAAATTTTGATTTTTGTATAATTTATAAAATTTGACTATCATATTCATAATTTATTATATATAAAAGAAAATTGATAATGTGGAAAACATGCCAACAATGTTCACATGTACATGCTCACAAATGTATATGGGGTGCGTTGTATCAATCATGTCCTTAGATATACGTGCATGCTCACAAATACTATATAGGTGAAGGTTCAAATGACTACTCTTAAGTATAGTGAGAACAGAGAATCATTCTTAATTAGCCATTTGATCATGAACATCTACGATTAATGTATCTTCTTGCTGGATGAATGAAAGACCTGAGTTCCAATCTCATTAAGAGCGAAAAATTCAATACTTTTTAGATGCAGTGAATTTCATTGCAATAGCCTTAAAATTTGAAGATTACACGGCTAAGATTAATGCCATGTGGCAGCCTTAGAATTTCAATATTACACAGCTAAGGGTGATTTTGTTAATTGATGCTAAATCAGTTATGGAAATCGCATGATTCTCACAAGATATAGCATGACACCCGCAGTTTGCATTATGATGATTTATATTCAATGTTATGATGATGTAAATTCAATGGTAGGTTGAAGTATATTTTTGAATTTATAATGGAGCATTTCATTTTTCAATGACAACCGACATACACCTCATCTCTCATAAAATATCTTAAAATTTTAAATTTCATGTAACTCTCTCAATTTAAATTATTTTTTTACAAACCGCATAAAATTAAGGTAATTTTATGAGGAATCTGACAAAATCCTACTTGCATATATTCACATGAAATATGTATCTCATCGAACTTGTGTTATGCTGAAGTAAATTCAATATTATGATGATGTACATTCAATTTTATGATGATGTAAATTCAATGTTATGCTGAAGTGTATTTTGTGAAATTTGTTGATATCGTGGGGTTAATATATTTGTGTTGTGTTGAAGTAAATTTAATGGTATGATGATGTAAATTCAATGTTATTCTGATATAAAATCAATGTTATACTGAAATATATTTTTGAATTTGTTGATAGTGCCAATGATAGCTGGCAACTATCCTTAATTATCACAAGATTAATATAATTTTGGACAATTTTACCCCTATGATGATGTTACGATGAAGTTATAATGATGTCCGATTTTATGAAATCTCAGTCTTCTATTTTTGAATCCAATGAATGAGATTTGGTTTTAATTTTTGCATTAAGCACGTTGTATCATCCTAACGCACCCCTATAAAACTTTAAAAAAAAGCAAAAAATCTCAATCATTGGATAAATGGAAGAAATGAATGAAATTAAATACTACATATAAAACTTGGATATTATATATATATATATAGTACACTGACAAAATGAAATCAAATTAAATCAACATCTACTTAGCATCATATATATTATATATATAAGTTGGGGGCTCAAAAAAGATGATGGGAATCCCCTGCAATCAGATAGAATCACCTTTACAAGTGTTGCTGCGTCTTAGTTTGATCTTCCAAAGATTTTGTAGCAATCAAAATTCTCCACTTAATCTTGTATTATATACATCATACATGACAGGTTTAACCTTTTGGTTTTGTGCCTATTTTATTATAATATGATTGGATTAGTGTGAATCTCGTTAGTGGTGCTAATCATGCCCAAACTTACTAATAATGTCGCAGATTTAGGGAATGATATAAGCATTACCAAATAATTAAACACCAACCACTTTTTTTTTTCCTTTTCGTGTTTAAAGTGTTGGTATTTTAATCTCTGTTATAAGTTGATGATTTGGGCTTCTGCTTTCTAATCAGTAGACCCTTTTGCTTACATACGGTAAATTATCAAAATTCTTTTAGCCCAACGTTACAAGATCGAATGACAATGGCAATGATACACATCTCGAGTAGCCATAAATATAAAATCAAAGTATAAATATGTCATATTAATGGGGTAAACCTGAGAATTGAATTTTTTGTCCTGAATAAGTTTTAAGAGTCAATTTTTGAAGCCATAAATCTGATTTTAGCATCTCTCTAGAAATATTATTTGGACCAACAGAGAACAACTGTTGCTCCTGTGACATTCCTTCCCGTCACATTCCGACCACGTTACCAATTTAATCATACCATTAAAATTATTTATTCTTTTTCAGAAATTAATTAATAATATTAATAACAACAACGACTGCGACAGTGATAATCTGCTAACCATGTTAAACTCTCGTTTGGTCCACATCTTCCACAGACTAATTTTCATATTCTTTCTTATATTTCATTTCATATATATCCAATTAAAACTCCACATTATTATTCCCGAAGAAAATCACTGGCACATTTTCAAGCACAACTCTTCCAACTTTCAATGTTAATACATAAACTGTGATTACAAATTTGAATAAAAAAAGATCAGATAAATAAATGGTATTATTGACGTGGCAAGACTATCAACTTGCAAAAAAGTGTGGCCAAGTTGTGGCTTGTTTGGGAGAATCACTGACAGGGAGCAGATTTCAATCAAATCCAAATCGAAATCGAAATTGAAATTTAAAAGTTGATATATAATATGATCATAATATTCATTGAATATCAAGATAAAGTAATTAGGTCTGTTTGGTATCACGGAATTGGAGATTTGGATTTAGAATTAGAGTTTTCAATTTCAAATCCATTACTATAAAAATATTTGAATTTGAAATTGAATTTCAATTCTAAATCCACATAATTCCACAGTTTGAATTCCATAGCTAAAGTAAAGATTTGAAAGTTCAAATAAATATAAAATTGAGTACCTCTCAAACACACATACTACACACACAACACACAATACACATTACATACTGCACACACACATACACACTGCACACAACACACACAATACACATAGTGCACATACTGCACACACTGTACACACTGTACACACTACACATACGACACCAATTACACATACTGCACACAATGCACACATTACACACACACGACAAACACACGGCACACACGACAACATCGCACACACACACATTGTACGCAATACACACACTGCACAGACACTGCACACAATACACACACAGACACACACACTGCACACAATACACACTGCATGCACACGCACACTGCACACAATACACACACTGGACACACGCACACACACGACACACACAACACACATGACAATATCATACATACAATACACACTACACAAACACATAACACGTACACTTGCACACACAACTCAAAATATATAGAAAAATAACATAAAATTATATAATGTATATAAATAAAAAAATATTCAATTAAAAGTCAATTCCATATCTTTGTTTAATTTTTGACTTACCAAACAAAAAATTTGGAATTGAATTAGAATTTTATAACTTTAAATTCAATTTCATATAATTACGATTTGAAATTAATTTCAAATTCATTTTAACAAACACACTCTTAATGCAATCAACCAAATCATCGTGAGAGACGAAAAAAGTATTTTAGATTTCAAGTTCCGATATCATGAATATAAATTCATTCAACTCGGAGACAAACCACCAAACGACCATGAACTAGCACACAAACAAATAATAATAAATTCTATGAGATAAGTTAAGAATTAATTGTCAGTTAAAATACAATGTTTATACCTATTTTATAATTTCAATAAATAATACAATATTATCAACATCTTTTAAGTTGTGAAATTTGATTTCTAAATCTGTCAGGCTTTATAGAAAATGTAAACTACAACTAAAAAGATCTAACAACCAATCGTGTGAAGATGGGGCTCCACACGCTTAAGTGACAGAACACGTGCGCATTGTATTGTTGGGTGGGTGGGCGCGTGGAAGTTTTTGCGCCACAGATATTTTTAAATACTTTATATTTTGTTTTACTATGATGTAATTTATAAAACAAAAATTTGGCTAGATTTGTAATCTTGATTCTGCTATAGCCTATAATTGAAAGTGTGGAGTCCAGTGCTGAAATATTTAGCCTATGGCAACATTATTCATACACTGGCTATATATTTCTCTCTATTACAAAATATTGTTGTATTTTAATATCTACAAATATACACATATATGCAGACATTCCATAAAACAATTATGTATTGAATCATAGTGTTTCACACACTTAATTTTTATGTTTATCTCTAATTAGAGTTGTCAAATAAGTCCAGTTGAATCTAAAAAGAATGAATAGTTCGCTCCAAAACTACCTTGGCTTAGACGGCCGTATGCCAAAGCAATAATTTATGGACTGAGTCAACCGATCCCAATGACAAATTGTGAGTTGGGTTTGTATTGGGTCGGATTGAAATTTTTGCGGGCGACATTTCTATCAATTCAAGCCAACCAGAGAAATATATCTACGCACAGACAATTCAATTTGATCGGATCGGCAGTTTTTTAGATGGACCCGACCCCAAAATTTTTGAAGCAATAATCCATGTATGATGAATAGGGGTAGGGTTGGGGAGTAGACTGAAACAAGGATGTGTGACAGAATTTAGAGCACAAAAAATAGTTGAGAGCATATCTATCTATAACGTGTGAAGTGCAGCAAACAACAGTGGACCCTTAACAGGTGATATTTCAGCTCTGGAATCCAGAGATGCGATATAACACCCACGCATTAATTTATTGCAAAAAACTGGAATATTTTCTCTTCTCTCAATTATTTTATAAATTAACTCGTGTTGTTTAATGCAGAATATATAGCAGGCAGTAACGAAATTTTGATTTTTGTGTATATAATATAAATGTTTTCCTGGGCTAAGGAGAGCACAACATTTAGAAGATATAAAATGATTAATTGAATAAAGAAATACACATGTAATTGCACAACATAATCATAGGAATAGGAAGCCATCATGTCTAGTCTCTTATTAACAGGAAAAGCAAGGTGGCCATTATCAATTATCATCAACCAAACTTTCTTCTAATATATATACATGATATAATAATGTTTCATTGCTATTTTAGTTTACACTAAGCTTGATTATTGTCTAATCAATAGTCTCTGCAAAAGTGATCCTAAACCAACCTCTTTGCCTGTTTACTAGTGGTTTGCTAACCCTTTCTTGGGCTCCTTTAGGCTCCTTTCTTATTGATGTCATTGTCACACCAATATTTATATATATATATATCCACACATCAAATTTCATAAATGTTTAGTATAGTTTTTCTTTTCTTTTCTTTTCTTTTTTTTGGATAAGAAAGAAAATATGAGTTGCTAAACTTTATGATATAATGAGTTTGTTAGGTGTACATCCCTTTCTTTATCAGGCAAATATCCAGATTTTAGCTCCTTTTTATGTCACCCTTAATTTGGTTGGCTCCACACATTCAAATAAAAATAAAAATAGATAAAATGTGTATAACATATGCTGTTGGCTGGTAATAGGTTTATATTTAAAAAAAAATTGAGGGATTGAGAATAAGATATGGAACTATGATCACTCACTCTATAAATATAAGGAATACCACTAAAATAGATACATGTAATTTATTTATCAAAGAAACATATATACAATTTATAATTAGAAAAACTGAATATCTCAAATAATTCGAGAATCACAAATGGTATAAAATGATAAGAAATCTAACATCTTCATCACTTAATTATTCTAAAACCTGATCCTATCATTTCGTAACGAACAAATGAATTAATTTATTAAGTCTCTTTTAATAATTTCGAACAGAGCAAGGAGAAAAAGTAGAAATGTAAAATAATAATTTGTCCAACATAAATCAGACAGAAAATGGTATCTTTTCTAAACAAACAAATTTGTTTAGATTTACAGAAAATTGTCTCATTATTATTCTCAAATATTTAAATGAACGTAATAATTTTATTGGGGTCGTCACTAATATTCCCTGCAGCGATGAGTTTTTAAAAGAAAATAGGCTTCATTTTAATTTGACATAATTTACAGAAAGATTCAAGATATTGCATATTTGCATTAAATATTACTCCACTTGGAGAATCAAAAGTAATGATCAAATAATTCTTTTCTTTTTCTTTGGCAAAATAAAACCTTCACGAATTAATAGTCCCCCGAAAAGAAGTGAACATATAGCAAGTTAGCAACATTGGGTTAGTCAAATCTCACGACCCAAGTCATTAATAAATATATAAAAATGAACGTGATTAAATCAATATGAGTGTGGCTAAAATAAAAACTTTACTTATTGTTAATACATTACATCAAATGTATAAAATTAGTGAATTTATTATGAAGTTTACTATAATATAAAAATGAGACATTCATTTTTTTTTAAAATTCGAACACAAATATATAATTCATTCATCTAATAAGATAATACATCCATCATAAATCTTTATAATTTAAGAGTCGCCACTAATATTAAGAATACTAATAACAAGAAGGGTTATTTGCCCAAACACCAACTTTCATCATTTTCTCATTTGTCGCCTAAATTTAAAAATTTGAATCATAAATATTATACTTTGAGTTTGACTGATTTTTTCTATAAAATAAAAATAACTCCACATAAAATTTGAGATGGTCAATCGAAAATAATGTGGCAATCATTTCAATTACCATATATGATAAAAAAATAAAATAAAAAATATGTCCAATAATTTCCAAATCACCCCTATCAGAAACGGCACCACCATCACCGGCCGAAGTGGCATCCACTTCCTAACCTTGGCTGGCGACAGATCTCTCACTAAGTCGCCACCGCCACTACAAAGAGAAGAAATTCAAGAAATAGTCGCAACAACCTCCTCAGCTCCGCCGTGTTTGGCTCAGGCACCGCCTCCACCGCCGCGAAGAGGCAGAGCACGACCCTGATTTGTGGCTTCGAATCCTGCTCGTGGAAGAGTGTGTCCGCCAGTGGCTTCAGGTACGTGGCGAACAGCGGGAGCGAGCTTACGTGCGCGACAAAGGACGCGTTGTCGCAGGCTGCCCGGACTGCGGGGTCGGGGTCGCAGGCGGCGGTGTACGGCGAGGTTTCCGGAGTAGCCAGGAGATGAAGGGGGGCGGTGGCGGGTGAGCGTCTTCGCCGGGGTAAGAGGAGGAGGAAAGAAGGATAAAGACAGAGAGGTGGAAGAAATTAAGCTGATGTGGAATTAATATTTTTCTTGAAAAGTTTATAAAACTAAAAATGATTGCTACATTGATTTTAATTTGTCATATCAGTATTCATTTGATTTTGCCCCCCAAATATTTTTATGGGAAAGCTTAGACAAACTCAAAGTTTATTACCATGATTCAAAAATTTAAATTCAGGAGAAAAATGAGAAAATAATGAAAATTTGTGTATTTTACTAACAAACAATCTAAATAAAAAAGTACTAATTTGAACCACCTTCTATATTTATTAGCTATAACTAAAGCAGCTACATATCGTTTAAAAAGAAAACCTCAATAATAACAAAATTTTGGAAACTCCAAGCACAATTTGAATTTGTTACACATAATTTCTTAATTATATTTTTCAAAAGTAGTCGATGACAAGAATTCCTTTTTTTCAAAATATGAATAAAAATAGTTTATATGATAAGATAACATGCTCGATCGGGTTTGGTTGTAAGTTAGAAAGAAATAAGCTAGTTTGAATCAAAATGTTAGAAATTTTAATAAACGTAACCTGTGGTAGAGATAAGAACTTGGGGTACAAACCCTAATTTATGCCTCAAAAAGTTAGTTGTGAAAAAAAGAAAACCAAACTATCAACTGGAAATGGTGATTAAATAAGTTATCCGACTCCGACTTGACGCTTAAATTACTCAAAAACAGAATCCGGTTAGAGCCAATACCAACGAACCAAGTTTTCAAGCACGATCTTCAAAGCTCAATATCATATCTAACAAATCATATATTCTCTCTCTTTCCAAATAACTATTATATTTATATATAAAATGATTAAAATTTTCATTTTATCATTATTTCCAAAATACGAAATTTAATTATTTGAGTTTTCATACAATAATTAAGATATTCTTGCTATATTATGATTGTCACTAACAACATATATATGGCGACAGGTGACTTTAAGATAGAAATTAGCAAGTGTGGGTGAGTTAGGTGAGCCATAACCTTGCCAAGTAGACCCCTCTCCCTCTCCCCCCCCAAAACACATCTTGACCGTGTTTACAGATTCCAAAGAAAAGTCTCCCATCTGGGCGGCTCAGCTTGTCCCTCCCTTGTCCCCTTCCCTTCCGACAACTTTACCCTCTCTTTCTCCTAAATTCATGCACTCTTCTCTATCATTCCTATATAACCATCTCTTCTTCCTTATCTTCTTCACCCATCAACAACATTTGATTTTGACACAATCTTCAACGCTTTCTATCAAGATTTGATTTTTTTCTGCAAGAAATGGATTGCGATCTGAATTTGAAAGCCACCGAGCTCAGATTGGGATTGCCTGGTACCACAGACGCGATTTCTCCGGCTAAAAACAACAAGCGACCTTCGCCGGACTCGGAATCTGCGCCGCCACCTCCCAAGTAAGAAGATTGGAGAACTGGAGTTCAATTTGTTGTGCAGGGATTGAATTTTTTGTAGCTGAGACTGACCTTATGTGAATGGTTTGTGATTACAGGGCCCAGATTGTGGGGTGGCCGCCGGTTAGATCTTACCGGAAAAACAATTTAGCGGAGGCCGAAAGTGGGAGTTATGTGAAAGTGAGCATGGATGGAGCTCCTTACCTCAGGAAGATTGATTTGAAAGTTTACAATGGATATTTGGAGCTTCTTCAGGCTTTGGAAAAAATGTTCAAACTCACCATAGGTAGGCACAGATCTCTCTCTCTCTCTCTCTCTTTTTTTTTTCCTCTTCTCGCTAGGGGCTGCCTAATGACGATGATGTGTGATTTATGGAACAGGTGAATACAGTGAGAGAGAAGGATACAAAGGATCAGAATATGCACCTGCATACGAAGATAAAGATGGTGATTTGATGCTTGTTGGAGATGTTCCATGGGAGATGTTCAAGTCATCTTGCAAGAGACTCAGAATCATGAAAGCCTTAGATGCCAGAGGGTTAGGCTGTGCTGTATGAAATGAAAACATCTACAGCCAGAGAGGGGGAGAGAGAGAGAGAGGATGAGAGATGATGTCTGGACATCATCATCCTGCAGCTTGGGTTTTCGAAGATGAAACAAGATTGTGAAAATCCCCATTGTAACAGAGCTGTTTACTTGAGCACTACTTGCAGTTTTCTTGATACTATTACAGCATCCAACCTCGGATGTATTTGTTGTTACAATTGGGGGGGGGGGGGGGGGGCAAGTTAAACCGAAACCATAACAATTTTTGGTGCCGTTGTGTATCTCTTTTCGAGTTTGGGGACGAGGAGAAATCCGCAATCGCTATTGCCGTCGAGTTTGGAACTCTTTCTTCTTAATAGAGAATGTGTTTTATCTTGGTGTGTAATCTTGTTTCACTGGTTGGCACATTGAAATGAAATGAATCATTGGCTAATATGATTTTAATTCTAATCTTGTTTGTAAGATCCATAGATTTTTTAGTGTCTAGACATCAAGAATCTTTCGATGATGAGATGCAAGGTGCAATTGTTTATTTTTTCTTTATGACGATTGACGAGGATAACTTATAGCTGCTATTTGATTCAAGCCGCGAGTAATCTCCATTCTTATGTAATAGTGTGCAAGCAGCAAAGGAAAACCGCTGCAACTTGACAGACTACTACAGCCTGTTATTTTAGGGAACCATGAGAGAGAGAGAGAGTGTGTCCACTTGGAGACTTCATGTGATGGGAGATTAGGATTATTGTGTAATGTATTATTTATGTCTCCATGACAGGGCATCTTAAGTAGTTCAATTTTTGTATTACTTTTTATACTAAATTTGTTGTTTCAATACACTAAAAGGTATATATACGTATAAATTTATGATTCCATCCATCACAATTATATGATATTTTAATGGTGTATGAATATGGTGGAGCAAAAGATGAAGTGTCCTTAAGCATTGTTGGCACCATTTTTAGAGCCCTGTGCTATAAAAGCTAATTTCTTTTCTCTCTTTTTTTCCAGGAAAAGAGGTTTTAATGTTACCACTAACCACTGCCCCTCTTTACCTATTATGGCCATAAATTCTTTGTGTCGCTCTTGTGTGCAAGAAGGCATGATGGCCTACTCGTTCTCGAAGAAATGTAATCTTTTGTCAAAAATTTATTCTTTTTACCCTTAATTATTACATAAAAATGTTGAGCTACTACAAAATTTGCATTGAAAATAAGGGTCAAATTAGAAGTTTGCTTGCAAAAAGTATCAAGGGTTTTAGCAGTTTTCTCATGTCTTCTCCATTTTTATTATCTCAATAACGAACTTCCATTTAATTACAGTTTTAACTTTTATGCATAACGAAAATGCAATAAATCGGAGCTTCAATTACTGATATAACTAGAATCAAAAGATATATTACCTTCAAGTCTAGAAAATAACTAAATTTGTGAAGTTGATAGCAAAACTGGTTTAGATATTCAAGAGGAGAAATTTGAAGATTACTACATTACACGAAGTAAACATACACATCTTCACACTACAACTATGGATAGTAGAACAATCAACCTATGACTAGAAATGACAACATTTTTCAGCCAGAGTTGAGTCAATCCTTAATCAAGAGTTGAATCCGAAGTCACCTCATATCGCAGTAAGAAGATTAACGCAGAAAGATAGACAAACAGCATATTTTCTTGCGTCATGACTACTATGTCTTTTTCTTCTTAGGCCTCCTCTTTCTCCGTGGTTTTCTAGCGTCTGAGTTGGAGCTCAAGGTACCAGTGGTCGAGTCCACGGGGCCTCTCTTTTGTGAGAGAGGTCTACCGAAGCTGCTGCTAGAGGTGTTGCTAGATGTGTATATATCAGCTGATTCAGCTCTTCTGTATTGCTTCTTACCATCAGCTCTGCTGTACGGTTTCTTATCATAGGTAGGTCTACCGATGATACTAGAAGTGTTGCTAGATGTGGATATCTCAGCTCCGTTATATGGCTTCTTATTGGACCCGGAAGTGTTGCTAGATGTGGATATCTCAGCTCTGTTGTATGGCTTCTTATTGGATCCTGCAAATTTTGACTTGTTCTTAGTTGAACTTGCTACTGGCTTCCTGGATGGACCAGGAGGCGGCATTAGAGCACGAGCAGAGATCAGCTTCTGCGAGTATACACAAAGAAATGTCAGCTTTTAGTTTGTAGTCTATCAGAAGTGAAACCAATATAATTCACTTCCTAACCTGATTTCTTTCATCACTGGACATTCCATATGCTGCTTTGCCCGAGGCACTGGAGGCTTGATCCCTGCATGCCAAATGAAAAGATTCTCTTGATAGTGTATTTGATGAAGAAATGGAGAGTAAGAAGTAGATAGTAATCATTTGTATAATGGAAATACTTTCAAAAAATTAAGCATGAAAATGATGGGCTGCCCCAATGATTTGGTGTAAGGCGTTAAGTCACACCCTGAGATACATTAGACACTTTACAGAGCAAAGTTTCCTATGAAAACAAGATTCATTGAATATTGTCATCACCAAGCTAACACAATGGCTTGTCCACTGATTTATTGCAATGGCAGCATGAGAACAACATCTTTACTTGAATTTTGGTGGACTCTCTTTCTAATAGGGTTTTGAAAAAACAAAGGAGAAAAGCAGAATTTCTTGATCATGGGAAATATTGAAATGAAATGCAAAACTGATGACCCATAGTCGGGATGAGTACCTTGCACTCCACTCATCATCTGCTTCACCCTCTTCACTAGAGCTCCCGTTTAGAAAGAAATCATCATCACTGGGATCCAAGGTGCCATCATCCTCACTCCCTGTTTCTGTGACATAAGTTCAAGCTGATGTAGTTCTATAGAAGTAATGTAAAAAATATAATAAACAACATCATATATTGTGCTCTCACATCACACACTAGCTCTCTTCAATACTAGCAACAACCTAAAGACTATGAATTTGGAATCCTGGAAGAAAATATAATGCCCATCAGTTGGGATGTATGCTATGGCTAAAATAGAAGCTATTGCTTTATTTATAACAAGGAATGCAGCTCCAGCAGAATCATTCGCTTACTAATTGACACAACAATAAACAAACATCAAACTTTTTTGTAGAATATAATTTTCCACTTTACTTCTATAACAATGGCCTCTAAATTTCATAATTACTTGAAAAGCATGATATGTCCTAGGAGAATACAAATAAGACAATCCAATTTATCTATCTGCTGGAAGAACCCAACCATTATTTAGCTTAAGCAGAACTACTAAGAGTTTGCAAATAAAGTACCTTCCAAATCCTTCCCACTTGCAGCAGCAGCAATTAAATTATCCTTAATTTGCTTGCGCAAAGTATTTCTTTTTTCCATGATTTCTGCTTCGTCACCTCCAACATATAACGAGACGTACTTCTCGGTTTTTGGAAAGAACTGCATTGATGTTACAAAATAAAGATTAAATGATTAATAAGAGTCTTTCCGAAACTAATGCACAGACAGAATTTGGAAATTAAATTTCGACGAAAAAAGTATATAGGAAGTCTTATAGAAGGGATCAACAACACTTTTACGTGGTGGAACAAACCCAAACCACTTTAATGTTCAACTTTGTCCCTAAACTTATTGTACTCCATTTCATCACCCCAAATCACCTGGGAAGCATTTGTGATTAAGAAGAGCACAGAATATATAGGTCTTATTTTGACTTACAAGGGCATACAATATTTTAGAGAGAGATATGCTATTGTTAAAAGATCCGACTATAGACAACCAGAGGATGAGTGTCTGCTACATAACATGCCATTATATACCTTGACATATTCAAGATCTTCCTTCAGTTTAGACAGTTGTTCAGAAACATCTGCTTCCTGAGCCTGCCCAGTTGAAGCACGCTGCTGTTTCTCCAACCGCCTTATCCTTCTCTCGATTTTTCTTCTCTCTGGCCATGCAAGATTGGAATTAGTAAACACTTCCAGCAATTTGAATTGTACAAAGAACAAGGACATGTGCAGTAAGGCACAAACTGAACTTTCCTCATGGGCATACTCACCAAAAAATTTGATCCTTCTATACCGCAAAAATATTTTACGCTCCAGAGCCAGACGATTTTGAATATCTTGTTGTCTCTTGAGTTCCTCCAACTTCTTCTCTTGAGCTTCCTTTATTTCAAGAGGCAGATCCTGTGCATTACAATAGAATTGATCATCTACACCTTTCATTAAAGTAAACAAATTCAAAAGAGTTTATTAGCTTAGCAACACTCCCCCACCTCCCGCCAAACAAAATATAAACATACGAGAACATCCAATTCAAGGAAAAAAGAATCTTGATTTTCACAGGTAAACCAATCTCTTTCTTATCTAAACCAAAGGGACAATGAGAACAAATTCGTTCCTTAAAGTGTTTCTTCTCATTTCACCAAGTTTCTAGCATCCGAAAACAGTAATGCTTAACCTAAGAAACCCTAATTCCATTCCATAGATTGCAATAACTAACTTTCCACGTAATGCCAAACGTAAATTGATTTCAATAAGCCGATATCTACCCCAAAATAAGGGGTTCGCCAAATTAAACGCAAACTTTCACCACATAGCCAGCAAAATTGCATTTAAAGTCCTCCATGGACACAAGTAAACATACACGAGGGAAAATCGTGAAGATAGGAAAGTGCAAGGAAATACTTTGCGAAGCATGCGTTCAATGGAGCGGATTTGGTTCTTGAAAGTGACGGATTTGGGCTTGCTGGCCTTGGACTTGTTGTCGATTGCTAGGGTCTTGGGCCGGCGCTGGCTGGCGGGCTTCCTCCTCTCGATGGCGGCGCCTCTGCGCTTCCCGTAGCCGCCGTGCCCCATATTCGATAACTATTTGGATCTTCTAAGCGCAGCAAATACGATGTCGTGTTGGCAACTTATCGCCGGCGAACTCTATTACAATATCCAAAGCTTGTTTTTCTTACTGGTGATGTTGATACCATATGCAGTTTGAAAGGGTTCAGAGGGTAAAATGGGAAATCGACAAAAATAAATAATTAGGGTTTTTGGTATTATAATTATGATTAATACTTTCAAAATTAATTATTTGCACTTTTAATACGAATTTAGTGCCCGACCAGATTTGTATTTTCAAAATAAATATTTTCCCAACTTCATCAACCCCAAAGTTAAGCCTAGTGAAAATACATAAAAAGTTTACAATTATCTTATTTCACATATTGGCTGCATAAATTGCGTCACTATATTCTATATTACCCTATAACAATTGTTTTCAATAAATTCCTCACCATATATGCCTTGCCTTGTTTTATTGCTCAAATGCAACTTTTTTGCTTTTCTTTCTTGCTTCCATCAACACTGTAATTCTAATTAAAGCACTTCCAATACACACATACAAGAGTTCAATGCCTTGTTGGTCACATCATACAATAACATAATACAGATAATTGCAATGCAAAACTCCTATTCACCAATATAATCACCAACATAAAAAGGATAGAACGTGAGGCAAGATTATGACCATATATAGCAACATCTAATATTAGATTTACATACAATATTAAAAAAGGACTTTGGGAGCATCTATCCAAATTTTAGCCCCTCAACTACGTAGCCACGGGGAGAGATGAGGAAAAAGTAGTAGTCGGGTATGTCGACTTCTACAAGATGCGATAAGCCAAGAAAGGCAAAAGTGCGGGATTGCATAAGGCAAGTATGCAAAACAACGAGTAGAAAGAGTTTTTTATATCCATTTATAGGCAAGCAGAGGGGATCGGGAGTTGTCAAAGGCACGTGCACAGAGTTTTCTAGACGGCTCATTAGGGCTCGGCTTTGACAAGTGGAGACTCATCGGGTAGATTAGTGGGGTAGATTAGTGATGCAAGTGAAATAGGCATGATACAGAGTGATTTGGATTGGAGGATTTGCATAGCAGCTCCCACATCATCTTCCATGAGTTTAGCTACCTCGCATTCTGTTTCCTCGTTCGCCCACTTCTCCCATACGGGGTGATTAGGTTCAGGATTGATTTGTGCTGCCGCTCCAGCCACACCCACTCTACTCATGCTCAGAACCTTTCACAATATGAAAATGAATGCAAAAATTATCTCATCACCAAATGTATGAATGTACATTTCACACAGGCTGATAAAATCCAAACTTATCCTATATGCTGCTCGGATAAGTTAAATTGCTTTAGAATAAGCGACTCTTATACCTTGACCTGAAGCCTTAGGAACTTGACGTAATCCAGTATCTCATCGAGCATAGCAGCTCTATCTGTCTGCCAAAAGAGAGAAGATTAATATAACCATAATCACAAAATGTGCAACGAGCATAAACATTGTTGCTTTGCAGAATAACCGCACCTTGGTGCAGCTGGGAACAATTTCTTGCAATGCCTTGATCCTCTCTGATATTCTTCCTCTACGCAGCTGTATCAAAACACAACGGCTTCTGTCAGATTCACTAGCAACAAAAAAACCAGTTCTCTTGCAACTTGTTTTGATAATGATATACCCGCTCAGCAATACTATGTGGATCCGTTGCTTGCCCCCTTCGTGCCCGTGCCCTTGGCCTAATGGGAGGCGGTGCAGAGACTGCTGGGCCTGATGTAGGATGACCTTGAGATGCCTGCACAAGTATCAGAGACTTAATTTAGCTTTAGTGCCGTCATAGAAGCAGCAAAAACGAGACAACTGGTGAAAGTAACCCACAGATGCTGGCAAATGAAATGGTTTTTCAGTCCAAGATAGATGAAAAGGATGCACACAACTGCAAGCATACAACCACGTACGTACGAGCAAGTAAGATGATACACGAATGCTAGAGAATGATCTGTCGAACCTGAGAGATAGCATGAGTCTGTGATTGATCAAAACCAGGATTCAAATTGCTCATGCTATTCACAGCTACTGCATCCTGCTGAAACAGAGAACGGATATAATCAAGGAGCATAAACCACAAACACAAACCACTTCACCAAAGAAAAGACCTGCAATTTTTCCAAATCGTCACCCAATTTCTTCGACGCAAACATATTCATGAGCACCAGCCCGACGGCGTTACTCAATTATATTATAACCGACACACTTCCACTCACACAAAGGCAGCAAATTTACCCAATTCAACCGAGAAAAACAGTAACAAAATCGAGCTTACAGGCTTCGCGGGAAATGCTCCGGCGTCGCCAACGGCAGCGTGGGAGCTATCCAGGCTGAGGCCCAGCGGAAACATGGACGGCGGTAGGTAGAGCTGCGAGACACTAGGGTTCAGCGACGGTGTCTCCGACGAACTATCGGCGGTGGTTCCGGCGTAGGGAGATATCGAGAGAATTTGCTCGAAGAAGTCGGCGGCGTATCCCTCCGACGGGTTCGTCGCCATGCCGGAGATTATGTCGATTGCGTTCAGAATTTGGGGATTAGGTTTTCGACGTTTGAAGAATTGAAGGGTGGGATTTTTTTTCATGGAAATGGCGACAGTGGCAATTATATGAATATAATAATAGTTATTTACTGGTTCTTGACTTATTGTGGTCATTATAAATGTCCATGAAAAGTTTGATTAAATTAAGAAAAGGTCACTTAATTGAAATAATAAAAGAAGTATTATGGAAAATTTAATTATTCTTTTATAGAGGAAGAGGTGAGTTGGTGATGATTTGGAATTTTTGTGGAGTTTTCATTTATTTATTTATTGTGTTGAGCTCATTCGCCGGTTTCCATGGAGGAAGAGAGTTTGGGATTTAGAGACAGTGAGGAGAGGGAAAGAAAGAGATCTTAGGGTGAGTTGGCGGTGATCATTGGAATTAGTGTGGGGTTTTCATTTCTTTTTTAATTTTTGATGTTGATTAAAATAATCTCTTTTTATCTTAAATGACATAATTCTATTGTCATATCATATTTGATTTTGTTACATCAGTTTCAATTTTGACCATCATGGGACAATTGTGAAATATATTAATATTATGGTTTTATTCGCATAGTTTAAAAGTTATGAAATTGACTAGAATCCAATGCAAAGTTATGATTTAAATGACAATTGTCCATTTTTAATTTAGTACAAATGAGGAATTACAGGTATAAACATAAAAGAATATTAAAACCTATTATTTGGTTTTGTCATATGAGAACCATATCTAAATTGAAAGAATATGAATGAAGCCATACTTTCTTTTCATTAAGAATTATGAAGAATCAACTAATTATAGGTTTAGATTTTGAATACTAGGGTTGATGACCTAATAAGATTTGTTTTGTGAATATTCAGTAACAAAGTCAGTGAAGGGGAATAAAATCGCAATTAGTCAAATATCTTAGTATTTATATTTCTTAATATATGTTTGTTTATTTGGATCCATTGGAATTAGTGTCGTATAATGGAACATTATATATTTAAGAAATTAATATAAATATATCATATAATTCTTGATGTGTCCTTATTTACGATATATATTCAGGAGAATGGAACCAAATGAATCGTCATGGTCCATGGATGGCATAAGCGATAATGAAACTCATTTAAGTGACCGATGCTTGCAATATTGGGGGAACATGCAACCCAATTCGGCGCAAGACGAACAACCTTAACAACGCTTGGCAATTAATGTCACGACCAAAATCCTTGTTGGCAAGGTATGTAATCATACATACCTCCATGATCCATCTCTATCTTATATTAACATCAACTAAAACTATAAATACTTGAAAATGATAAACAATGTAAGATTTTACTCTCTATCACACACAAACAGACATGTACTTCCAAAAATACAACTATAAAATCCTTGGAAAAACAAAAATATAAAATCTTCCAAACTTTGAAAACGCCGTCTGTGGGAATCGAACCCACGACCACATGGTTAAAAGCCATGCGCTCTACCAGCTGAGCTAAGACGGCTTAGTTGGTATTCTCTGTATTGGTTTCTAACTTATTCCTTCCTGTCAGCCTGTCCTCAATTTTAACTTCTTCATATCAAGAATCTCTCTTCATTCCCCTTAATGCTGCAAAGAAAAAAAAAAAAAAGAAGTACAGTTTCAGCATTCAGATCAGACACCAGCTGTCTACGCATATCCAGTTCCACAAAAACCACGCTGCCAAACGTCGGTATTTCGGTCACTCCACCACCCCACAAATCCAGTGACACAATTAAAAAGAAGCAGAAGCAGCAACTTCTTGAGTGCCCCGGCGGCGGCGGTTTGTTCAAGAAAAATGGATTTTTCAAAGGCCCTCGTGAAAGAATCGAGAGAAACGTCGATTTCGGGAGAGGTTCTGGAGCTCAAGTTGGTGTCTTCAATGACAGAAATGGGGTTTCTCAGAAAGAATAAGAGGTTTCGGAGAATTCAGTTGGTAAGGTGGCAAAAAATCGGAGCTTTGAGAGGCGGAGGAGCTGGTCGAGGAGATGGATGAGAGAGGATTGGAGATTGATGAGTTTACTCAGTCTTCTTGACAAGAATGTATATAGAAGCCTGCTTGCTGGAGGAGTCGTGGTCGTGGTTTCAGAGGTTTCACCATGGAGGGGGATGACTTCCTAGTGCTATTCTGCCAACATTGATGCTTATGGCGAGAGAGGGCATGTTTCACTAGCTGAGAAAGTGTTTGATTGTTGTGTGCGAGTTCAAAAACTTACTGTTCTCGAGTTTAATGTGATGATCAAAGCATATGGTATCGGGGGGAAATTTGAGCAGGCTTGCTGCTTGTTTGATAGCATGGGGAAACATGGGTTGGTTGCTGATAGATGTGGATATAATTCTCTTGTGCAAATGCTTGTTAGCGCGGATTTGCCAGAAACCGCAATAGTCTATCTTAGGAGAATGCAGGAGGCAGGGCTTGTGATTGATTGTGTCCCATATTGTGCAGTCATCTCTAGCTATGCAAAGTTAGGTTGTGTAGACGTGGCTGTTGAATTATACGAGGAGATGATCTCTCACGACGTGAAGCCTGATATAATCGTTTATGGGGTCCTTATAAACGCATTTGCAGACACTGGGAGTGTGGATGAGGCGACATACTATGTCCATACCATGGGAAACCTAGGGTTGTCGATGAATCCGGTCATATGCAAGTCGTTGATCAAGCTTTACACGAAGGTGGGGTATTTGAGAGAAGCGGAGGAGGCTTGCAGGACGCTGGAGACGGGTGGTCTTGATGTCTACTCCTCGAACTGCATGGTCGATCTTTACAGCAAGCGCTCAATGGTGGCAGAAACGGAGGAGATACTCAAGAGGCTGAAGCAAAGTGGAGAGGCAAATGAGTTCACACATGCTATGATGCTCTCCATGTATAAAAGGAACGGGAGATTTGTGGAAGCCTTTTGGATTGCAAGAAAGATGAGAGAATTAGGGCTTATACAGAGCTACTTACTTATAATCTTGTGCTTGGATTCTATGCTTCTGATGGGAGGTACAAGGATGCGGTAGCTACCCTCCGCGAGATGCTCGAATCTCACGTAATGCCTGATGACTCCACATTCAAGTCACTCAGGATCATTATGGCAAAATTCCGGATCTAGGAGGATCTACCAAAAAAATTCCCAAAACGGGAAACTTTTTTTTTTACTTCTAAAAATGGGTAAGTCGCATTTGGG
>JAYDZE010557190.1:0-12969 GCA_034509125.1 Monilaria moniliformis | reverse complement strand
ACATTAACTACCGCGCTCACCAAATTCGTTGACGAATTTACCCCTATAATGCTGTAGCCGTCGAAGTATAATGCTGTCACGTATAACACAATCCGGACCATCCGTTGATGTAATCTAATGGTCAAAATTTGGTCTTAGTTCAACCACATAGGGCTGTTTTTAGTCTAACATGACCATATATATATATATATTTGAGGAGATATATAAAGATAAAGATAAAGAGTGCAAAACGTGTGAAATTTCACATGTGATTTCAATTTTTGAAACATTAACCTAATTTACAATTTCAATAAAAAAATCTGGATAATTTATATATAGCACAACTAATCCTGCCAAAATTAGTAGTTCCCTTCCTCCGAAAATCGAGCTACACGTGTACTTAGCACCGACAAGAAACTATCAGGAAAATAACATTATTGGGGATGAACTATCAAACTTTGTTTTATTGGCCACTCAATCATATGATATTGTTGTATGATGTCATTCCACATCTATACCATTTGTTTTATTCATGAACCAATTTGTAACTTCTTTAGGACTTTTTCCAACAAAGGCCTTGAGCTGCTACTTAATAAGTTCAAGAACAATAAATTAATGGGAGAAAAAGAAGAAATAAAACAGCTATGTCATTAATGTGAAGAAAGAAAAAAAGAGAAGAGAACAAGAACATTAATAATCACGCCGTTAACAAGGTCTGTATGCAGTGTAAGTGTTGGTCGAATGACCTCTGTGACATGGCTGACATTGTGTCAACATCTTGTAAAAAGTGAATTACAAAATGTCTTAAATAGCCCTAGAGGCATCCAAGATATTTTAGTCCTAAAAAGTACAAAAAGCGAAAAAATATCTCAAATGATATTATAACCTAAGTATAAATACTTCAAATGTCAATAATTTTACTTGGAGATCGCAGAAGAAACCTTAAAGACATGTTTGTTTAGCAGGATTCTATCTTGAGAAAGTAATCTAATTCTTGATTTTTAAATTCTTTTATTTGATTTTTTTTATATAACAATTAAAGTAATAAGAATTCTAAAAAATAAGGAAAATAGTGAACTTTTCAGAATTCTTATTCACTAGCTTTTCTTAGATATTCTTTTTCATAATTTTAGGATTCTTACACATTTAGGTATTTAGTATTATTTTTATATTTTATTAAAATATAAACTATAATAATAATAATAATAATAATAATAATAATAATAATAATAATAATAATGATAATAATAATAATAATAATTATTATTATTATCCCAGTTAATAATTTAATATAAAATCTTACTTTAATTATTACGTCTATTAGTTAATTAAATATAACTAATCAATATAAGTTCAGAATTCTAACAGTTTTTCTTGATATTTTCAAAGACAGAATAAATAATCTATCAGTAATTATGTTTTTAGAAATCATATTTCTAGGAATCATATTCTTCAACAACATTATTTTTCTGACAAATAAATGAGCCTAAAATTATGATACCTTTTCTTAGTTGGCTCTATTTTTTGTTGATAATTAATTATTACATTAGTATTTCATAGATAGAATATAATTTCTTTTAAACTCCAACTTTGTTAGAATTGTGATAACATTCTGTATTGGCAAAGCGTACACAATATAAGCTTGAGGCCCAATATAAGGTTATCTCCAAAAGAACTTTTATAAAAGATATTAATTTTAAAAAAAAAATATGATAACAGTTATGCTCATGAAGCACAATATTATATGTATATATATAAAAATACACTGACATAATTGTGAAACACAAAATGTAACACCAAAGAAAAGTAACATAATCAAATATTCTCACATAACTGTAAGTGAAGGTGCATGCATAGAAGCAGCTAACATTATAATAAACGAGTTTGATGAATACCATGCACATTATATTATTTGAGGACAACGAGGATAGGAAGTAGGAGATAGTGATGTGTAGAAAACGAAGGAGATCGGTTAGCACTCAATTTCGTTGGTGCCCTCGAGTCGAATGCAATTCGAGGGTTTACCTAGTGATGAGAGGCAACACGTACAAGCTGCTTGCCGACGTTCCGGCCAGAGAAGAGGCCGACCAAAGCAGCAGGCGCGCTCTCAAGGCCTTCGGCCACATCCTCGACATATGCAATCTTGTCTTGTTTCAAAAGCGGCACAACTAAATCGAACAGCTTTGGATAGAGATGGCGGTAATAATAAACGAGAAAACCTTGCATCCGGATCTGTTTGGCCATAATATAAAACAAGTTTCTTACACCTTCCGCCTCTTTGAGGTTGTACTGCGATATCATCCCACACGTCGCAATCCGACCATTGAATTTCATGTTGGGAAGCACCGCGTCCAGCATCTTTCCTCCCACGTTATCAAAGTATATGTCTATCCCCTTAGGGAAATACCTATATATATATTTTAATAACTTAACATATGTATATATATATATTATACCCACTTAAAGTTCAAACAACAATTAACTAACCTTTTCAGAGCTGCATCTAGGTCAGCTTCTTCTCTATAGTTAAATGCATCATTGAACCCGAATTTGGTCTTCAGCAGATCCACCTAATATAATTTATAAGATAGTAACTAATTAATAATGGTCATTGTAACATTGTATATATATTGCATAGCATAGCATAGCGAACCTTATCCTTGGTGCCTGCGCTTCCAACGACGTAGCAGCCGGAGAGCTTAGCGAACTGGCCAACAAGCTGCCCAACAGCTCCTGATGCAGCAGAAACGAACACTGTTTCGCCTTGCTTTGGAGATGATATCTCGTAGAAACCGGTGTAAGCAGTCATCCCAGGCATGCCTTTCATTTATATATGCAAAGCAACCTTTTCAACTATTCAATTCAATTTTAATTAATAAATATGTAAATTAATTTAGATGCAATTGTTACCAAGAATTCCAATATGGTAAGAGAGAGGCACATCAGTGTGCTGGATTTTGCGAATGAAGTCGGTGTGGGTGGATTTAATCAGAGTGTATTCTTCCCATCCAGTTATGGCCGTAACCAAGTCTCCTTTCTTGAAATCGGGATGAGAAGAATCCACTACTTTGGCCACTCCTTCTCCAGTTATGGGCTGTGTTACACACCACATATATATATATCAATAATAATGAAATAAAGGACTTACAATATAAAAACAATAGTATTTTTATTGAAAAATAACTTATAATTGCGAAGAATAGATTCTCCTCGATGCATTTAGAACTAATTAAGCCTACTTTTCAGAAAATTGTTACTTAAAATCTATTATAATTAAAACTCATATCTACTTTCGTTCTTTATGATAGAGGCATTTATCAAATTCATCGCTCCACCCATGGGAGCAAGGGTATACATAGTTCAAAACTATACTTTTCATCATTTAAGAAATGAAAATAAAGAAAATTGAATAATATGATCTGTGACTTGTCACCATCCCAACAATAATGTCCAGATAAAATAACTAAACACGTCATTTTCTGCGTGAAGCTATAAGTAGACAGCAGGTAGGTGCATGCGCGTGGCCACAAGCGACGTTTAGACATTGTAATGTGCGAACTTCCATAATAAAATTTATTAATTCTATATATATAATATAATAATTCATACCTAAAATTTATTAAAGACTAATTGAAAAAAAAAACTAAAATAAAAAAATAAGAAGAGAGGGTTGCACTGTGCGAACTTCCTTAGAGCATTGTTAACGCCGCCCCAAAAGTGTGAAAAAATGGGGTGGCCGCAGTGAGGCGTGGATGGGGGCGAGGCGGGGTTGCCGCAGTTGGAGAATCAGCTGAGGTAGCGGCTGAACGCGGGGCTATGGCTGCCTCGGCGCGGCGCTTCGCCTCTTTTCCACAGCAAATTTTATTTTTCTTATTTTTTATTTTTATTTATTTATTTTTTATTGCTGACGGTCTGAAATTATGTGATGGTGATGGAGGATCACGAGCTTCTCACTTTCCTTTTATAAAATCCAACATATTTCCTTCACAATTCACTCTACTTTCCTTCAATTCAATATATTTTCTTGTATTTTATGGATCCAAATTCGAAAAATAATCCTCCACCATGAGGTGAGCTACTCGATTTTTTTTAGTATTAACGGGTAAGGGTTGAGATCCATCGACTTTCAGTAATTTTATGTTACATTGTCGCGATACTAATTTGAATCCCAATATTTTTCCGAATGCGATGCCGAATATCCCCTAACCCTAACCTTGTCGGCGATCAACGTTGGGGACTACGACGCCGATGAGATGCATGCCATCGATGAGTTGGTACTGTCTCTTCCCGTGACGGGTAAAGGCGGACCCAGTGTGCGTGATGGCGGATCAAAGAAGTTTGGGCTGGAAGAGACGAAGTTGGTAGTCCGAAGATCCGGTGATCGGAAATGGACAAAGGGTCAACGTCTTCCGGGAGAAGACTGTGGAAAAATACAACGCACTCAAACCGACCCGTACGTTGGAGCGCGACTACGACAACCTCCGCAAGTATTAGGGCCGAGTTCAGACCGTTTGAGCGGCCAAAGTTGGGAAAGCATTCGCGAACAAGTTCACACCACCTTCTACAACGAAGAACTTAAACAGTTCAAGTATGAGGAGGTGTGGGCAATTATCGAAATCACCCCAAATTTTCCGGCGGCTCCGACTCCTCGTCTGGCCTGAAAAGAACCAAGCACACTGCTTTCGGCCAATGTACTATAAGCGGAGATGTCGATGCATTCGATTTGAATGCTTCGATGGATGAAAGTATTGGCCAACAGTCGCTGACCCGTCCTATGGAAAAAAAAGCGGCGAAAAGAAAAGGGAAGGGGAATGCTCCAAAAGACAATGCTGGAGATCGAGACCATTCACTGGACGATATGACTCAAACGATATTGCTCAAGGAGTACAAGAATGTGATTTTCAAGGACACTTCAGACATTAACGAAGTGCAGATTCGACAACGTACCAAGTTGGTCGCCATCCTTGAAAAGAAACTAGGAATAAATTAGGATTTAAGAATTTTTTAAGTTTTTTAATTAATGTAATTGTAGAAATTTCATTTAAGTAATTTTTGGTTTTTAATTAATGTAATTTAGTTAAACGTAATATATTTAAACATCATATAGAGTTGTGGCTGATTTGGAGCGGTTGAATTGCTTGGTACTAAAATGAAGATGTTATGGTTGAAAATTTACTGAAATGACAAGTGAAAATTAAGTTATGACTGATTTTTTAAAAATGCGATAAGTATGTACGACGTATTGAGTGAGGCCCTTGGTTCAAAACTTCAAATTGCGTTCTAGATTCTATATTTGTGCTTTCTGGACAACAACAATTCATGCAGTTTCATAGAATGATATATTTTACTATATACCCGATAAATTGGAATTATTAATAAGATGACGCATACGAATAAATAAAGGGTAAATTGTAAATAAAATAACTATCTATTATTGGATTTGCAATTCTAATTTATTGATTTGTAGCACTCCGACAATTCGAAATTGTGATGTCGCTTCTTCAACCTCCCCGCAAAAACAATTAATGCATCTAAATCAGAAAAAGACACGTTACTTTTTTTTCATTAAGAAAGATGTTTCATCCTTTTCATTTCTACGAGAAATAAACGAATTTTGAAGAGCAAATTACCAAAATAGGGCAGGAAAAATTGGGGGGGGGGGGGGGACTGACCTCGGCAGGGGTAAAGATGGGAACATAATTGTCGTCGGTTTTGGTCATGCGGCTGCGCATGTAGGGATCGCAGGACAAGTAGAGATTCTTCACCAAAACGGCGTCGCTGCAGCCCTCGGGCACCTTCAGTTTGATAGTCGAGGTTTTAAGAATCATGTCTGCTTCTTCCGGAAAGCCATTTATGTAGTCGTTGAATATTATCTGTTTGTTGCTCACTTCGTCCACCATTTTCTCTGCACTCTGAGCTGTGTGTGTAAAATATTTATGTGCTTTGTGTAAGGGATCTAGCTGTCTTATGTAGTAGTTTGCTTTCACCGAAAAGCCCCACCTTCACCAAATGGACTTTCTTTTAGTATTGTTCCTTCAACGTTTCACTATTAATTTTATTTATTTTAAAAATAAAATTATTATTATTATTATTACCATTTTAATGGACCTAATTAACCTGTGTCACAAACAATTAATGTTTAAATAATTATATAACTGAGTTAGGAAAAAACCAATCCTAAAAATTTATTTTTAACTTAAAATTTGCAAATTTAATTATGAAAAGGATTATATAGCTCTTAATTGGACTGATTCGTCCCAATTAATTATTTTAAAATAAAACTCAAACAGTATAGATTGAATTTGAGAAGGAAAAAAAAAAGAGTAAGAAAAATAATAAAAAGAAATTGATAATGGAATAAGGTGGAACACTGATTGATAAGTGAGATGGAGAATCACAAGTGATTTCCACGGACATGCAAGCATATATATCTTGTAGTTCTGCAACATAATATATATTCCGGAGACAATAGAACAATGAGGATTGAATATCCGAAACATAAATATTTCATTTGTTTGACCATCTTATTATTCAAATAACTAATCTTATGTTCTATCGATCTATTTATCATTCAAAATAAACGATCCCAAAATATAGACTGTTTAGACGATACAAAGAGATGGTATTGTGGTGCGTCACGTAGTATGACGGATCATTTCACATAATAACGAGGAAACATTGCTTTGGAAGATATATATATGGTCCATTGGTCTATTTTCGTGATGTGGTAGCATCACATAGAGATTCTTTTGAACATGTCTCATTTTGCTTGGGAAGATATATATGGTCCATCATTCTGTTTTTGTGAATGCCTTAAGGGCTAAATTGTTCTTAGTTGAGAAAAATGAGTTATCAACTTGTATAATGACGTTGATTGAAAAAATCATCCTACCAAATCAAATCACTAATTTTTTCTCAAATGTTCCTTTCCACTCACCTAATACCCACCGGTTTCACCTATTAGATTGAAATTTTGGCCTAAATCTAAATTTTCGGTTTTCCATACCATTAGAGTAAAAAAGATAGCAAACTGAACTGATGACTTATTTTTTTTAAAGAAATCGAATAATTCATCAATATTTAACTACATATATGTATATACATATGTTGAAATATAAATATATTCAAGTAAATTATATGAGAAAAAAAAATTAAATCATGATATAAAGAAATTGTACATGGTATCAACCCAAATTAGATTTACATTGTTTTACCGATATTTGCTCAATTAGAACCGTAAGCAAATCAAAAATATTTCCATGAAAAGAATTACATTCGTTTTAAAATTACTAGAATAAAGAAAGAATCACAAATCTGGATCAATGCAATCATCGTCATCTTCTGTATCATGAACACCACCGTCATAAATGTCAATTCAACCAAAACTTTTGGAACTAGAATCGATAATATAACTTATAATTAAGTAGGGTTATTCATCAACCGAGCCGAGCCAAAATCGTTGTACTTAAGCTTGATTCATTTATTATTGAACCGAGTCCCGACCTTTGTTTATCGTCGAATATCTCGAGACTCATGAGCTTATTCGAGTCCAAATAAACTTTTAAAATTTAGATATACGTATAAAATATCAATTATTTTATTACAAGATAAATTATTTTGTCCGTAATAGCACAATATATTCATTGGTTACCAATGATAAATAAAAATACTCAGATATTTAATACAATTATTACTAATTATAAAAAGAAATATAATTGTACTTGGTTAGTATACTTTGAAGGTGTATCAATTAATGAGCTGTTCACGAGCTAACGAACTGAATACTACCATGTTCAAGCTTGATTTGTTTAATTAATAGGAGGTATCACTACACCAATACATAAAATGAGAAAATATACTACACCGTATGCAAATAGAATTGAAACCAAGACCCTTTTGCTAAGATGATAAATATTGCTTCTAGAGAATCTATATGTGTATCATCATTTGCCAACAATTTTCATTATTTTTGAGTAACCTAATGACATTTTTTATCATTATATTGCATGTCTTATTTTGTGATTAATTAGAGTATGCAGTATTTTCAACAAGATTTTTTTTTGAATTGACAAGAAAATTTCAATTATACGTGATAACCTAGCTATGTATATTATGACGCGAATAACTATGTCATTAATGAAATGGCAACGTATCATAAATTTGGGCGATAGTTGTAGTACAATGAGAGAGCCCATTTTTCAAATACATTCATTCAGCAATATCGATACTTTACTGAAGTACACCTATTTATTATTTATCAATGATATACGATAACTGTCAACTTTGACACATTTTTTCAAAGTATTAAATATTACTCGAATTAACAATTTTTTTATGTAAATCTAGCCTCAGAATATATTACAGTTAGTGAATGCCAATGAGGCAAAATAAAGTACGTGGAAATACAATAACTAAAATGCAAATGAGTCAGAAATTTTATGAAATTGATGAGAAGCTGGGAGTCACATTCCCTTTCTATTCAAGAGTTTTGGAAGTCCTTTACTACATATATAATACAATAAAGTTGAGCGGTCACATTATGGCCACTCACACAAAAATATAATAGTTAATGTATTCGAAAAAATAATAATATATTAATATTTATTTACATAATAGTCATTTTTCCATCAATTTTAGAGAAAAGTGATAAATTTAATTTCATTAGGTTACTCAATTTTAATTGAATTGGTCTAATATCTTCAAAAAAAACTGCGTGTGGGCAGCCATAATGTGACTGTTTAGCATCACTCTATATAATAACTTAAATGAAGACATTTTGGATATATAAGATTTCTGAGTTTTTACATTTTCATAATAGTGCTGGAAACGGCTACGGTATTTGTGCAACGAATTTCATGAAAGAAAGAAATAAAGTAAAGAAGAGTTCGATCGTTTAGCCCAAAATTTCTGATTTGGAAATAATCTACTCTTAAATGGAAATTAAGTAGAGAAATACTGCTTCCAAAACTATATTTCCGTGAAAAAATATTACATGCGTTATAAAATTACTAGAATAAAGAAAGAATCACAAATCTGGATCAATGCAACTATCACATCTTCTGTAACATGAACGCCATTATCATAAATGTCAATCAACTATCAAAACTTTTAGAACTAGCATCCATAATAGTAATAGTAAGTAGGGCTGTAAATGAATCGTTGTATTTTAGTTTCTTTCGTTTAGTACTGAGTCGAGTCCCAAATTTTATTTATTGTTGAATATCTTGAGACTCACATGTTAATTCCAGCCCAAATGAATTTTTTAAATTTAGATATACATTTAAAATATTAATTATTTTATTTCTAAGTAGATTATTTTATCCATAATAACACAATATATTTATTGATAACCTATGATAAATAAATGTACTTAGATATTTAATATAATTATTACTAATTATAAAAAGAAATATGATTGAACTTGGTTAATAATTTTATATTTTCAAGGTAAATAAATTAACGAGTTGGTCACGAGATAACGGGTCAAATACTATCATGCTAACACTTGAATTGTTATAATTATGTAAATTTAATGTTGTGATAATGTAAATTCAATGTTATGCTAAAATGCTAAAATATATTTTCAAATTTGTAATGTCGCCTTTCATTTTCAATGACAGCGGGCACACACTTTCTCTCTCCTAAAATATCTAAAAACTTTGAATTCCATATAAGTTCCTCGATATAAATTATTTTTTCATAAACCATGTATCAAATTAAAGGCAATTTTATGAGAATATTAACGAAATCCTATTTGCATATGCTCACATGAAGTAATTTGCATGAAAAATGGAATAACGTAAGTATATCGGCGAACTTGCGTTATGCTGAAGTAAATTCATCATTATGATGATATACATTTCATGTAATGATGATGTAAATTAAATGTTATGTTGACGTGTATTTTCGTTTTTGTGGATGTCGCCAATGACAACTGACAATTACCCTTAATATCTCGAGGTTAATATACTTGCTTTGTGCTGATGTAAATTCAATGTTATGATGATTTAAGTTCAATGTTATGTTGAAGTGTATTTTCGAATTTGTTGATTGTGCCAATGACAGCTAGCAACAACCCTTAATTATGCGAGGTTGATATAATTGTGGACAATTAATTTTAATGTTCCGATGAAGCTATAATGATGTCCGATTTTATGAAATCTCAGCGTTCCATATTTGAATCCAATGGATGAGGTTTGGTCTTAGTTATACATTAAGAGTGTGGTTTCAACATAACACACCAAATATATATATATATATATATATATATATATATATATATATATATATACACATTCATATATTATTTAATTAAAGCACTATACCATTATAAAGATGAAATCACTACACCACGTACAAACGAAATCGCTACACCACCATATAAGGTAGGGGTGATCATTCGATTTTTTGCCCATACAGAACCAAACCGAAAAATTGGAATTTTCTTAAAATAGAAACTGAATCAAACCGAAATACCCGAAAAATCGAAAACCGAATTATAAAAATCGAATTGAACTGAAAAACCGAAATTATATAAAAAATCCAAAAAAAAAACTGAAACCGATACTTTATTGAAGTGCAACTATTTATTATTCATCAATGATATACGATAAATGTGAACTTCGGACACATTTTTTGAAAATAATCTATACATATCAAATAATACTCGAATTAACAAATTTATTTTTATGTAAATCTAGCCTCAGAATATATTACAGTTAGTGAATGCCAATGAGGCAAAAATAAAGTAATAAATTAAATGAAGACATTTTGGATTAGATTTCTGAATTTTTACATTTTCTAACAGGGCTGGAGATCAATATTTGTCCAACGAATTTCACTAAAAAAAAGGAAAGGAAGAGTTCGTTGAACTTCGTTCGGTTAGCCGAAAATTTCTGATTTGAAAATTGTGTGCTCTTAAATGGGAATTAAATAGTGAAATAGAGCTTACATAAGTAAGACACAGTGAGTTATTGGAAAAGAAGGTTAAAAGTACATTGTTTGTGTAAATGGTGTAATAATTTTACGGCTTGATTAAATTAATGGACAGAATTGAAAGTCAAAAGGTAGTTGATTAAATCATATCCCATAATTTACTATTTTTCGACTAAACATGCATCCATATTTTAGAGTCATGTTGTTAATTTCTTTTTTCTTTTTCTTTTTTAAAATCTCTTTCTCTCCATGGCACATAATTTGAGATTAGCTTTATTTGATAAGCTATATCACAAAATAATTTAATAAACATGTGTGAACACTGACTGATCTACATACAATTCATAGGATGTAAACGATAAACAATAAAGCATCATATCAAAATTACGTACATAACTTTATTTCAAAGCACTAAATACCCCACTCTCTCTCTCTCTCTCTCTCTCTCTCTCTTCTAATTACAATTAACAATAATACAATCTTTCTTTTTCTCTTCTTATTGTCTCTTCCACTCTTCGTCTCTTATCTATTCCTTTTTCCTACTTTACAAAATCACCAAAACCTAAACTCTTCTTTTTTCGTCATTTTTCAAAGTCGTCGAACTCTAACAGTTATTTTGGCAGAATATTGTGAAATCATCTATATATTGGATAGAGAAATACAATGAAAACCATATTAGTGTGTGTTTTTAATTGATTGTTGATATAATTGGAGTGATCAACATAGAAAAATGATGAAAGAAGTTGATCAGTTAATACCTTACGTTTTAATCATTAAAAGCATTATACTTATACTTAAATGCCATCGCCTATACTTAATCATTAATTATTTATGGGCCTTATAAAACTTTTTTACTTCATTCCTTAAATCAAAAAACAACACCCACATTCCTTATTAATTCCTTAATAACTATTCATTTCCTTACACTACTCATCGATCTCATCTTTTAATTTATTATTATTCCTTAATTCTTATATTTATTACATATTTTAGATAAACTGATTTTTCAAATTAATAAAATATGCGAATTTCATTAATATAATTAAAATTACATAATTAAAAATCCAATTATTACATAATTAAGAAAGTATTCATAAACCATATAAAATGTGTTCTCTTTGATTGCAAATTTATATAAGAAAAAAAAGATTAAGAAAAGAAGGATTTTTTAATCATATTTTAGTGTTCTCTGCATTTTTTTAATCTCATTTTCACTACGGTTAAAAATACAAAAGAAAAAAGAGGAGAAAATATTATCATACCAATACTCCATGATAATATTATTGCGAATTGAAATAAAAAAGAAGAAAAATGGACTGCTCGAAAAAAAAAATCCATCATACTCAAAAAATATCTATCCATAACATGTGAAAATAGCTGAATAAAAGGTGAAAACATAAATATGTATTCCCCTCCAAATCAAGACTCCCATTCCAACTTTGCTTCACCCTCACTTTAACCCACATGTCTTAACGCAGGAGCATGGACAACCTTAATTCGTGCTATGCTTTTTTGTTTAATTACTACCTTCAATTTCACACTTTTCCCCCACACCCTTGCTCTATATTTGTTCTTTGGATCAAATCATATGCTATAGTATCTCTTTTTATCAATTTATACATACGTCGAATGTATATTTTGATGTAAAATGCATAGTGAAATAACCGATTTTCTTGTTACATTACTGCGCATTGCTCTCTTCACTACCTAACTTAGCGTCAAGACGCAATCTAATAAAGATAACTAATTGGTGCACACGACCAATTTAGTGTAAGAAAGTTATAAGAAAAAAAAATATCATTAGTTCTTTCACTGTATATATGGAGAAAAGGGCTACTCTTGAGAAAATATATTCTTCATAATAGATTATCATTTTTTTTTAATTTTTAAATCTAAACATTTTATATTAAATGTTATAATAAATTATAGAAAAGTGAAATGATGAACATAAATTTCATATATTAAATCAAAATGCATGTTTTCACATACATTTGAAAAAAAAATCTTATTATACTAACTTTCAAAAGTTGGAAAAATAATAAATTAATTAAGTTT